>CAAKHB010001104.1:150732-174574 GCA_901007665.1 Aeoliscus strigatus
TTGATCGTGCAGGGACGCATAAAGTGACTTTGGAGTGTGTGGGTTAATGCCATCGGCTCCTCCGAGCGCAGATACAACCAGATGCTTTTGGACATTCACATATACGAATGGAGATGAATTCATTATCACACTGTGATGTGTGTGTGTGTTTGTGTGTGGGGTGGAAATAAGTCGTCAGCCTATCATGTATTCATTTGAGTCCAGCGGATGTGCTTTTTGTCCAAAGGGATGAAAATGCCGCAAATGATCCAGTTGAACACTTCCGTCAAAGGAAATGTTCACTGCTGAGTTTCATCACTGAAATACAACGTAAACCAACCCGTCATCGCTTAGAATTCAAGAGACAATGAAGATATCGACAATGCGGTTGTCTCTGCAGCACGATGACTTCACAAAGTACATTTTCATGCAAATCATTGGATTTTTGTCCGACACATAATTATTTCTTGATAGCGTGAGCAGTTAGCATTGTGATTTCACTCAAACGGACTCATTCATTGTGACTAATTTCTTTGTGTCTGAGCTGGATCCCGCTGCCAGCGTTTGAAGCTCTACAGTGGGCAGATGATTGCCTTGGCCGAGACTATTACACTAATCTATCTACTCTGCTCTGCCAAGCCCTCAGCCCAGGGCGCCTGTGTGTGCACGTTAGCGTGGTTTCATTACATGGAGAGTGCGAGGGAGGGGAGGTGTCTTTGCACATGCTGTTCTATGAGTATGTATTTGTGTGTTGATGTCTATATGTGTGTGTGTGTGTGTGTGTGTGTTGAACATGTTTCTTCCGCCTCCTCTTCCAGTTTGCTGTCAGTGCATCTGGCTTTGCGCCAGCATTCATCACTGATACACCAGGATATTCTGGTACATCCAAACTGTGTGTGTGTGTGTGTGTGTGTGTGTGTGTGTGTGTGTGCACACGCCTACGCGTTTGTGTACTCCACATTCGCCAGGAGGCCAATGTGTTCTCCATTATTTTTGCTTTCAGCTGTTTGTCTCAAGACAAACGACTGCCTCTACACAAAAAACAGTGAACTGTGATACCAGATTGTTCTATTTCTGGCCATTTCACATGATTAAACACTGGACACAGCCTGCAGGCCACAGACAGGCGCTATTCTTGAGGAGGAGGAAGCATTCACGGCAGTGATTCAGTACACGAGACAAAGGCTTCCAGGCTGAGCTGCAGTAATGGAAGGTCCAGGGATCCTCACAGCTCATCTCAGTACTCAGACAGCGTGTGACACACTGGGCGATGTTTGTGGAGGTTTGGAAATGATAATCTCTGCTTTTGGGCGTGCTCATTAGGAGTTGGATGTAGCTGGGAGGTCACTTTTGGCTTTTCACATGGGACGTGAAAGTCGTCCAATTATCTGTTAGTGATCAGATTTAGTAATTAATGGCCTCCTCCCGGCTGCTGACTCAGACGACTGCTCCATCCGCTGGCTCATAGAGCTGAGTGCAACCTTTAGTGACAAGCTAGCACTTTATATTTTACCATTCATATATTATTTTCCAGCCCATAGGGGGCAGCGTGCCACCATAAAGTTGCTGTCCTTTACTGTTATACGAAATGAAAAATGTTAACCGGGTTAGGGTTAGCCTGAGGATGAACGTTCCAAAAAACGCCTACCATCCCCAAAGAACATGCAAAATATTTATTTTTTTCCCCAAAAAACTTTGCAACATCACATTGTTGCGTTAATATTAAACATAATCTAATTCAAGTGATCGATTCAGCAAATTCATGGTAACACACTAGAAGTCATGTAAATACAATCAACCTAATGAAGAATCAGTGGTTTCGAAGCAGAACATGAAGTGGATTAATGTTGGTTCAACTACCGACCCATTACTGCTGACCTCAAAGCTAATGTGGCTTACACAGCAGATGGCACGGCGCCATGCTAATGAGACTGAATCTTTAAGGCCGACAGAAAACTTCTCAGCTTCTTATTTCTGGTCCACCATGCATGAGAGCACTGATGGCAGAGCTAACAAGCACCTGAACACCCTGCAGTCGGAGGTGGAGCGCAAGGATGCTGAGCAACTCCCCGTCCATCTCCACCTCTGGCGAGGAGGCGATGTTCCCGTTATTAATCTTGAAACCGCGCGACTAGCATGGAAAGAACAGTTGTCATCGTTCTAACTCCAGAAACTAAAGGAGGACAATCCTCCACCCAGCGAGATCTCATTATTGCTGAGCTCCGTGCAAACCAGCAGAGAAGAGTAGATGTCAGTAAGTGCCACGCGATGCGAGCTGTCCCACACAGACGAGACATTTCAGCACCACCTTTTACCTAAGACCTACATCTGCTAAGCTCAGCGCCATTCTCCCAGTTAAGCTGAGTCATCGACACCGCTCTTTAATGCTGCACTTGGCTTCTTCCACCTTTCCCTCCTTCATATTTCTTTCCCTATGCATTTTTAATAATTGTTACTTTCCTCCTGAACATATTTCTTCCAACATTCTTTTCTCAAGTGCTTTTCCCAGTTCTCTTTTCGTTCTCTTTGTCTGATGTTTTTTTGTCCTTCCCTACTCTGCAGACGCTTGGACTTGAGGGAAAATCACATCAAATACAACCGCTCAGCATCCATTCTGTCCATTCTTCGACGAGTCGAAACCTTTTATCCTCTTCTTCCTTTACACCCATGTGTCCTTTTTGCATTTGTCTTATCTCGTTTCCTTTGTTATCAACCTTTTGTCCATTCTTCCTCACTCAGCCACACCTCTTTGCTCAATGGCTGCTGCCTGCTGCCATCAGCTAATATCACCAGTTTATCGTCTTATTTCCCATCTATGCAGATGACACACATACTGTATTTATAAATGGTTCTGTAGATGAACAATTGCAGCTCACTCAACAACAACATGATCGTCTCTCTGAATAATGCAAGAAAGTGAAATCAGATGTAAAACAAAAAAATCTGACATAGCTAAACTGTGTCATGCTTTCCTCTGTAGCGAAGTGGAATACTGAACAGCCTTGGTCATGAAGTCAGCGCTCAGATGGCTCAGACTGCTGCCAGCGCTGTAACAAACACCAGAAGAACCCACATCTCTTTTTTGCTGTCTACTGGAATTAACTTACAACGTTTAAATCCAAAATATTCTGAGGATCTTAATCTTCCGTACAAGTGTTAGTGTTAGTTTAGATGTGTATTGTTGGTGTTTAGATCATTTTTCTGTGTTTCTGCTTGTTTTGTGATCTAATGCCAGTTCTATTGATTATTATTGTGCATGAATACCAATATATTTGTTTTTACTCGTCTCTTTATTGATTGATTATTTTTCTAATATAATCGCCCATTTAAGGTTGATTTCCCTCCCTCATTCCTTCCACGCTTTCTTTACTTCCTTCTCACATTATTTCATCCATACGAGTGCAGTTGTTGCCTCAGTACTGGTTTCCCAACTTAAATCCCTGACAGCTCTTTTATAAACCACACAGTTGTGTGAGGCTCTCGGTTATGGTGCTATAAAACCAGAACGGAAACATTTACGAAGGCAGATGTTTGTTTGTTCCCTCCTTTAAAGCTGAGCGATGTGTTTCACCCGAGCTGCGGGGACCTTTGGCGAGGAGGATAAACTGTTCCGTCTTAGTTGGAGGTAAGAGAGACAAAAAGAGGGAGTATGAGCACTGATCCATCCACTCACAAGGAAGGAGTCCCTGTGGCTCCATGTTTTTTTGTTGTTGTTGTTGTTTTTTTTAGGGAGGAAAACATCTTGTCAGATAAACAGACGTGTGAAAAAAACAGAACAAAAACCAGAGCAGATGAGGAGCAGAACGGTTTGGACGGAAAATGGAGATAACGATACAAACTGTCAAACAGTGTTTGGAAAGCTACTTTGACTTTTCAGACGTACCCTGTTCAGATGTAATAGTAGTGTAACTATTTCGACGACTTTACCAGAGTAATGTAACAAATTGCGTTAGATTTGTTTTCTAAATGGTGAATGACAGTTACATGTAATGAGTTACTAGTTCTATTATTACAAACATCAAAATAATGTAAATGTCTTGTTTTGTCCACAAAGCAGAGATTGTCAGTTTACACCATAAGAAAGCAGAAAATATGCTCATTTAAGGAGATTCAAACACACTTGTTTACATGTGAATCATAGCAGCTAATTTAGTAGTAAATTCTTTATCAATTCATTGTTGTAGCTCTAATAAGGTACGTCCAGACAATGATCCACAGCAACTTATTGCCATCCAGCATTCGAACAGTTAATAGACTCCTTTGTTTCTATAATGTGTTCATAGATTCCTTCGATATATTTCACTGCTTTGTCAAACTTAATTACAGCAAGTAATTGGTTCTGCGTCTGCACAATGGCGCGATCTACCCTATGTTGGTTTTATGGTCATTGTTGTCGTTGGCACCTGCGAGTTTTACTATCATCACTGACGTGTCTATAAATGCTTCAATAAAATCAGTGGGGTGTAAAGACCAAACACTGGCAGCGCCACCTAAGGTAGATCGGGTGTAAAAGGTCATCACATTATTTCATCGGCGTCAGCCTACCCTTGACCTGACTCTGCAGTAAGGGGTTAACAGCCCTGGCTTGGATACGGCTGTGTGAATGACTCAATTTAGTTTCCATTAAAGAACCATCAGGGCGAGAGAGAGAGAGAGAGAGAACAAATACCCGTGGGTTGAAAGTTGTGTCGCCATCAGCCACAGTAAGAAAATAAATGTGTGTTTGAAATGAATGTGTCGATATAATATACAAATTTACTTACATTTCAGTATAGTTACGTTGATGACAAGACAGTTACTTCCTAATTCTAATCATTCTTTGTTACCTCCATCAAGGAGTTAATATGTTTAAATTGGTCTATCTTGGTGTGGACTTTTCTAGATTTTCTAGATTTCTAGATGATTCCATTCCAAGATTGTGAGTGCAAAACATGATTATCGTTGTGGTGAGACATCACGGCAGTAATAGCTTTACCATATCCCCCGTATCCCATGTCCCTTCGAATATGTGAATAAATCAGGGTGTACAGACATACAAGGCTGTGGAACTGTGGAAATAAGAGGGCGGGTAGGGGTGTGTGTTTGTGATAGGGTAAATATACATAACAATCTAAAGTGTAAAGTCCTTCCATTGAGGTGGGACACAATCAAGCAGAGTGCACGTCTGGGCTCTTTGGATGCTCCTCTCATACGCAATGAGCTCAGTAATGGGAATGAAAGCAGCTGTTTGCCGAAGCTTTATAGTTTCAGGGCAGGACGAGAAAAACAGGCAGGCTTTGGAATCGAAATACAATACTTCAGCGGGAGGACAGTATCAGTAAACATCCTGACCCTCACCTCCCTGTGGAATGAGAGCTGGATGAGTTTTTCCTGTCGGAATCAATAGAGAATAAAGTATTACAACTATAACATTTCAGATCTGCAATGGATCACGTAACTGGGAGGTTTATTTCCGTTAGGGCTGTACACCGTCGACCGTTTATTCCTGTTTTTAATGGGGTGAGCTGAATGTACAGTATTCAGGAGAAGCCCACCCCCCGCACCCCCCTGTCCTGCCTATCGTCCTGATGTTGTCAATGTGAAAAAAATCCATAAGCTCTCAGTGAAGAAGTAAGTGGCCAATCTGAGACTGTACGAGTAGTCATTCTTTGCTGTTTTCCCACGTGAGCTGTCTGTCCCTTCTGTTGTCTTCCTCCAGCCCCTCTTTTCTTAAGAAAAGCCCCCCACCCCCCAACAGCTCTTCTTCCCCCTTTGGAGTCTCTGTTCCGGTAATGAAAAAGCCCAATCAATGCTGTTTTTGCTTCGTGCCAGCAGCAGAGGTGTTGAACGGAAATCTATCCTCACTAAAAGACAAGAGCGCAAGCTAAGGGGGGAAACGCTAATGATTTCAGCGCTTCTTATTGGTCGAAGGAGGAAGGGACGAGCGTGGGGGGCAGGGGTGGAAAACAGGGGGAAAGACAGACTTAGTGTCGTGACAGAGAGATTATGAGCGTCATTTTCACTCATTTATATTCAGATTTTTGTTTTGTTATCAGCTGTTAGTCGTTGATGTCAGTTGTGGACCCCTCAAATGTCTGATTTTGTCCACAAACCAAAGATTTAGTTTATTTCAAAGAAAATAGAAACTATCCCAGTAGCACTCAGACAATTCACCTTGTTTATTAAGGAAACAATTGTTTATCAGACTATCTGCCAATCAATTGTGTCCAGACACTTTCGAGCATCTATTTTTGCCCAAAGGTAATTGTTTGGAATGAGAAGCAACAGAAAATGAGAGGGAAACACATCCTATCTGCTGCTATCATGATGGGAAATCCATTATGTGCCTCTGCTTTAAATCCCATCTCAACCTTCTCTGGATGACGCACACGGAAAGCTTTAAGTACTGATGAATGATGTGCAGAGATTAAGAATAATACACAATGCACACAGAGTCATCGATGAATAATCTGTTTGTTAATTATATGTTGGTCCATTCAAAAGCCAGCGATATCTTCTGCATAGATATACATCACACAGAGCTTCTAGTACCACTGAAAGATTAGAAGCAGATTAATTTTATAAAAACCTAAAGCATTGTGATCAGCGTGACCCAGAGAGTCCCTCCCAGCACTCTCATCGCCTGATGCTGTGCTGATGAAGTATGTATGGAGATTAGCAATGATATGAAAAGGAGATAATGCCAGCAGATTTACCTATGAACATGTAAATCCTCCTCCCCCATCGCACCAGAGTCAATGTTTGGCTCAAATAACAATCATTCCCCCGTGAGATCGATCTGATCTCTGTAATCCCACGCAAACAACAGAGGTCAAGAAAGACTCGTGCGAAGGCCGTCCGTCAGGGTGCTCGTCTCTCGTCGCTGACTGCGGATGCTGATGATGTCTCTTGTTGACGGACACACTCAGCATCCACACGTCAGCCCGTTGTCATTCCCATCCCGTCCTCATACGAGTTATCTGTCCGCGCTCTTACGAGCTTTGACAATTACACAAATGATTGTCACCATGTCTGCTTGGCATGCAACTTTGTTTTTCTGGGTATTCTGCTGGTGTGAGAGTAAACTCGTGACATGAAACAGATTGAATACAACTTTGTGGATGACTGACGGGAAATTCATTATGGAGTGCGAGTTGTACTGCACCGTGATTTTGTTTCTTGCAGTTCCACATATGACAATATTTCTCAACACCATTCTCACATATAAAACTGCTGAACTGACCATACTGGACTCAGTGAACCCAAATTGACGTGAAACCAGCTACTACTGGGTCATCGCTCTAAGAGGCTTTTCATAACCAGTCCATGATTTTTACCGCTGCCAGGGATGTTGTCGTATCTCTAGCATTGGTTTAGGGTTGTACTTGAAAACAAGAAACTTCATCGATATCTGTGAATAACAACAGGTATCTAATAGTCCACCAATGCCAGAATTCAAATGTGGCATTACCCACATTCTCCACCAGTAGAGGGCACCGTTCTATACTGTTGGAACAATTCTGCTTGTATCCAGACTGTAATGGGATAATGTTGTTATATCACAGCGTCTCTTGTGCAACGGTCTGTATATTTTTTATTCTTCTAATCTGTAGTCTCGGTCCCTTTAATCACATTTTCCACCACAATCATTAAACTTGCATGTAATCTAATGAAATCCAACCTCACTGCTCAGACTGAGTACCTGAGAAGCTCATCGCTCTTTGTGTGTGTGTGTCTAACTCCGTTGTGTTGTGTTTCCCGGTGACACAGTCTTACCTGTAAACCAGTGAGTCATCCTGGCTCCCGTTGTACTGGATCTGAAACATCCGAATGCCTGGAATATTTCTTTGAAAGTTAAACTTGATCAGTGCCGTGGAAGACGTGGCCTCAGCCGTCACCACCCTCTTATCCACGCCGCTCTTCACGTCACCAGTAACGTTGCTTCCATTTGCGCCGCTACGGGTCGATGTGGAAATATCCGATGAGCCCGGGTCGGGCTCCTGAATGTTGTTGGTGTTGTTGGAAATATGTGGGAGTTTGATGATGACCAGTTCGACGGTTTGATGGGCTTCACCCGCGGGGTTGGAGGAAATGCAGGTGAAGGAGCCGGTGTCTTTCACAGTACTGATGAGGATGTCCAGACTCCCGTTGGCGTAGACCAACGTCCTGGAGGAGTTTGACACCAGTTTGCCCTCGGGGGAGATCCAGTGAATGGCCGGCTCTGGGTCACCTCTCGCCTTACACCTTGAAGAAGTGAAAACCAACCGAGTGGTTCATTAGAAACGAGACAGAATGGGGTCAAGTGTACAGAAAATGCAGCACTCAGCTAGTTGGGGGTTCCACTTTCCCTCTTGGATTTACAAAGGAGGCAATGAACCAGAACACGACCTGCTACTGTGGAGCGAGCACATTAGTTAAGTGCGGATGCTGGGTGACTCTTATTGAAATTGCAGCTTGTTGTTTTTTAGCGTTGTACTGAATGAAGAAGGGTTTTTCATCAAGGGAGAGAATCAAACTGAAAAATGCTTCAAATAACGGTGTCTCCAAACTAAGCTCCAAGTCAGTGTACTAACTCAAAGACGTGTTTAGTCCAGACTAGGGGAATCCACAAGGACAGATTGTCCCGGTGTGATTATTGTCAAGGAAATTACCCTGATTATTGCAATTTTCATGATTATGTAGGGAAATAAGGACAAATTATTACTACTATTATTTTAAATTTCCTATTTTGTATGTCATACACACTACACAACGCGACAGTTGACCACCTGTACAACAGGACATCTATACGTGACAGAAACACTCTGCACACTGTCAATATTCTGGACTGTCAGCTGTACATCTTCTGCATCATACTCTTCATAAGAGATGAACTACATTGCACAACTGCACATCTTTATATTTACCCTTTCCTTTAAAACAGTTTCATGTAGTTGAAACGGTCCCATACACACGTGTGTTTGGTGGAACAATGGTGCCAGATTGCTTCCCTCTGCTACGTTACATGCTGAAGTGGTTCTCGCGTTTAACGTTACGCTATGAAACGTGACATCAGGTCTCACGTATGAATACTGGTCAACAATAGACACCGATACAGTGATCAGATATTAGCATCTATCTGAGTCCTTGGAGTGTGTAAATGATCAGACATGATCAGTTTATTGATCATATTGGTTTTGGGACATCACTTCATTACATGAGTGATGAAAAAGCAGACGTCAGCAGTTAACTGCGCCAGCGCAGGGTAGCTCTGTGAAAATGATCAGTGGAGGATTATTTTATATATTGTTCACTCTGACGAGTCTGTAATAGAATCAGATGCGCTCAAATTTTCAGGAAGGGAGCCGGTATTGAAGTAACAAAGCTGTATCATTAATCTAATCATCAACCAATAATCCTTGACATATTCCTTTATCAAAATAGATGCTGCAAAAACATGTTGACCCCTTTCAAATTTCCCCTGATAAGGAATATATGGAGCCATGGACTGGACATAATACAGGTAAGAGAGCAATAGCAAGTCATTTATTTCCTTTGCCCCTTTTTCATCATATTTCCTGATTAGAAAACATTACACCTATCATTATTGGAGGCGAGTGACCAATATATATGCAAATGAAGTAATCATCATCTCTCAGACCTGTTGTTGTCTTGATTTAGTGTGTCCTCTTACTGTCATGTCCCCATCACGTGTGCCATTGAAAAAAATAGGGATCTACGCTTGTGTGAGTGAAAAGGAGCAGGAGTGTATTTGGTTGTTGGGCAACGAGGAAAGTGCTGGAATAACAACATCTAGTCAGTTTATCGGAAAAGAGCTGATACCTGAGTGCAACTCGCTGCCCTTCGAGGACCCTCATCTCATGGGAGTGTCTGGTGATGAGCGGGGGTTCGCAGAGGAACTCCTCCTCAGGAACGGACCAGAAATAGCGACCGGAGAGGTGCTGAGGCGACGCACACGTCTCCAAGTCGTCCTCCCTGTTCAGCCTTCGCAGCCAAAGAAGCTCGCAGTTACAATGCAGAGGGTTTCCTCCGAACGACAGCGCAAAAGACGTGGAGGTCATGATCCCCGATGTGGCCAGAACCTGTGCAAACAGACATGTTTGGGTTTAAATTCCCGACAAGCCTGCAAAGCAGTGAACAAACTGGAAGGAAGGTTACAATGTGTGCAGGTAAGCAGTTACTCAGAATGAGAACAACAAGGACAAGGAATCTGTTCTAAGACATTGTAACTGTGCTAACACTTCCACCAAGTATGACCGCTGAACTGCAAATGTTTGGTTCTGATTTCGAATCCCAGTCACAAACTGACTTTTGAAAAGACATGGCGGGTAAAACTAATGTTTTCATCATCAGATCAAAGCTTCTTTGGTTGGACACTGCAGCTCACATGTAATCACACGTCTACGTTTTGCATCATGAGCAGCGGAACGTTTGCATTTAGTTGCATCTGCACACAAGAAAGTGCTGCTTTGCTCAAGTCTGATTTCAGATTTGAACCTGTGCTCGCTGAAAAAGAGGGTCAGGGGGCAGCTTTTGGAGTTTATTGGAGGTGACGTCCAGCCGGTTGAGTTTCTGTAGGAGCGAGAAGGTTCCCTCTGGAATGAAGTCCAGCATGTTGTGGTCCAAACTCAACGTATGGAGGCTTGTCATTTTCTGTCATAGAGAGAAGAAGAAGAGTTTCATGAGAACTCACCAAATGTGTCCTGACTCCTGTTAGTTAGCGACTCAGCAGAGATGTTCAGCTAATCTGGGTTATTATAGTAGCTTCTGTTTAGTACTGATATAACTCAGAAATATTGAATCTTCAGGGGCCTCGGTCAGTTTTGAGCAGCCTCATCCTGACCTGGATGGCCTCCCATGGGATGGAGTCCAGGTTATTGTAACTGAGGTCCAGTTCTTCTAGAGCCAGCAGGTCGTTGAATGCCCCCTGGTGGATCAGTACCAGCTGGTTGTTGTTCAGAATCAGGTGGTGGAGCTTGGACATGCCGCTGAACGTGTCGTTGCCTATCCTTGTCAGCCGGTTACTAAGAGATGACAGAGGTGTAAATGTTTGGTGTTCAGAGGTGTAAATATCATAACTTTTATTGGTTTACTCTGTCGATTAAAAGAGACGTGTACCTGTTGAGGTGCAGCGCTCTGAGGTTCTCCAGATCAGCAAAGGCATTCGGTGTGATGTAGGAGATGGTGTTTCTGGATAACGTTAGGTCCACCAGCCGTGTCATGTTTGCAAAGTCTTTCCTCTTCACGCTGTGGGCATCAGATGACACTAAGTTACAAGTCCAGAAATTATTACGAAATGTGCCTTTTTTTCTGACAGCGTATGGATCCATCGCAGAGTTAAAAGAATCTGTCTTTTTAATGGAAAACTCCAATATTTAACAGCAGAATTCATGTTAAAAACAGAATTCACATGTGGTATTCCTTTTATCTTGTTCATCTCATTCAATATTTGGTAGCGCGAGCGAGTCTCTCCGAAGGCAACAAACCACAGAGTCCAGGCTCAAACTGCGCAGCCATTAGGAGACGGCCTGGAGCTGCTCCGCTGACGATGAACAGACGAGGACTCACGCTGGAGCCTCAAAGAATCTCTATTATTTTACACCCAGATGAGTTTTATAGCGTCCTCGTGCCAGCATGTTATGTGCTCGTATCTCCATAAAAAAAAATCACCCTCGGTGACGGCATTCTGTCCCAAAAAATGATGCGGCTTGTACAGTTTTGTCAGAGAAGCTCTGGGCGTTGTTGTCCGATGACATCAGAGATCTTATCTGTGAGTGTTCTATTCAATTTTCTGTCTGATAATTACAGCACAAATCAATGAGTCAAGATTTGTTTTGTCATCAATTCAAACAAGAATAGTTTTTTCTGGTGTTAAAAATTTGTCGCAGCTTTATTTTTGATCATACTTTTGCAGAAAGAACACTACGCAATAGCAGAAGGTCTCGTAAGTTGCTTCTGATACAAATCACATTTATAGTTTTCATAGTGGGTCACCACGTGTAGGTGATTTTGCATGTTTGTCACCAACCAATGATGTACACATCACACGGACATTGATTGTACAGCTGGATACATGCTTCTGCACTGAGCCCACGTCGTACTTTGCGCAGGCGCCCGACATTGTTGCGGGTGTTTATTCTTCTGCGTTGAATCTTACAGTGGGGTTTAATTTTTTCTGACTTTTCAATCCAAAAATATCCTTTTGGCCGGTTGTATTTTCTTTGCAAACACAGAAGTGATGCTCCTAGAACTTGGAAAGCCACATTCCAACAGTCCAAAGACGGTTGGCGTCTGCAGACATCAGTGTAGCTGCAACGTGTAGTTGCATTTCTGGAGCGGTGCATGTCAAGTTACGCCGTACCCTACACTGTGAGCGACCCTTTGTTGCAGGTACGCCATCAGTTTGATGCAGAAGCATAAATCAGGCGTTAGGCTGCACCCTTGTATGAAAAGATGCAGCATCTATCTACAGTGTCACGAGGTAGATGCACTCATACTCTGGCTTTGGTGCTGACGCGGCGGTTACCTTGTGACGAAGTTGTCGGCCAGCCTCAGCTCCACTGTATGCCGATCAATATTCGGCGGTACAAAGAGGAGACCTTTCTTGGCACAGAGGGTTGCCAGGTTGGGTGACAGGATTTGACACAGGCAGCGCTTTGGGCAGATCTGTGCCCCCACTGCCATGGTAACTGCCAGTATCACACACAGCAACAGTCTCTCCATGGTTACCACCCCACCTGGACTCCTGAAGGGAAAAGATAGGGAGAGATGGAGGTGTCAGTGACGAGGCGTTTTCCATGAAGATGAGACATAGGACAGCAATAAAGTAAGGAAAACAGTGCAAACCATAAACCAGAAATAAGCTTTACAGATTCCTTCTTTCAATGGGATGACTTGAAAACCTGTGTGTATTAGTGCTGCAAACAACATCAATTAATAATCCACTGCTACATTGATTGATTTATTAATAGTTTTTATGGAAGAAAGGTCAATATTGTCTGGTGGAAGCTGCTTACATGAGGCTATTTTCAGGTTTCTTTGCTTCTCTAATGATAACAAACTTGACTGTTTTTGGTTTGTGGGGCAAAACAAGACATTTAGGAGGTTGCCGTTTAACACTTTCGCATAATAATTAACGTTTTAATGAGTGGTGAGAATAAACTGAATTGTATGTCACAGGATATAAACAACCGGCTTTGTAATGGTGCACTGGACAACTTATCAGCTGCTGCTCATCTCTGCGTGCAGAGCTCCGCGTTTAAAGTGGAGAATATAGATTGCTGCTCTGATCATAAGTGTGGGTCTGTATGAAGAAGGATGAGCTGCGCGGCCTGTTGTTATTGTAGCTTCAGCATCAGTCTGCGTCAGGCGTTCACTCTCAGTGCTCATACAGATCAATAAAAAAACACTCTGGGACATACATTTCAACTGACAAGTAGAGTGAATCAGATTTTGATGAAGTTAAATATTTTAATGGCTTGACATAAACAGATGAACCCAAAGGCCTCTGAACTGACTCACCATCAACTTTTTGGCTTCGCTGCTCAAACCACAGCACGTATTTATTAGTCATTAATTGCCTGGGAGTGGTGAGAACTACGCACACACACACACACACACACACACACACACACACACAGACACACACAATATCATCATTTGTAAGCAGCAGTGCTTGTAGTTAATTAGGAAAGGTTAAGAGAGAGAGGGAGAGACGGCCGGGCGGGAGCCAGTGAGAAAAGGCTCATTAATGACAACCTTGATTGAGGTTTGAAGGACATGGCCAAATCAGGATTAAAGGGATCACAGTGGAAAACACACACACATACACACACACACATATTACACATATGCGTACACGTTCTCATTAAGAGACGACTCTTTAGGAACTTTTCCAGAGTTGCGGTATCCTTCCCATGACATCACACACCATCATGAATCATATCCTCTTCACACTGGATTTTGTACGCAAATTAAATAGTTTGTGTTTGTCTCACAACTGCGATCAACGCTGCTGCGTTTTGACCCGTTCCAGCCCAATCTGTGTCACAGTTTATTCTTTTGTCTTGGCGACATTGATTTCAGCTTCACCCGACATCTGTGGGAGATTAAGATCATGTCGGCATCACATATAAACAAACCAAACTGCTGACTCATGCTGTCGCTAAGGGTGTTTCCCTGGTAACCGTGCTTGATGCTGTCTGATGTCTGTGTTCATACGATATCGGATCAGAGTAAGAAGCTGTTCGCCTCCTCTGTTTCCCTGCTGCCATAGATCTCTTTCATTTCTCGGTGTAATTACTGAGCCCCAGAGTTGGAGGTCATACTATCCCTGTTTTTCTCTCTTTCTCTATTTCGCCGCCACTCCATCCTTCTCCCCTTCTTTTTCTGCAGATATATTGAGTGCCGAATGAGTCACATGTGCTCACGGAGAGAAGGAGAGGCGCTTGTGACCCTTGTGACACTACAGCTGATATCAGGTTATTAATTACGCTGAAAAAGGGTTATAATGAGAGCAAATGAGTGTGTATGAAAGATAGAGAGAGAGGGAGAGAGAGATGGAGAAATAGAAGAGAAACCAGGGAGAATTACCCATGTGAGAGAAAAAAAAAAGTTCCGAGCGAGCTAATTAAAATGAGTGCTGAGGTGTGAAGGCAAAGAGAATAGAGGGATGAATTTAATTTGACGAGGTGGAATAGATGACACCGTTGTGACAATCGCACACACACACACACACACACACACACACACACACACACACACACACAAACATTCAAGGAAGACACATTATCAGTAAGTCAATCGAAAAAAAAGACAATAACACAAGCCGGAGGACATGTCGGACCACTAGGATCCAATGGAATATTAACCAAAGGGATTTTGCGTACAAAAGACAAATTAAGCTGTTTGCAGTGGCGTGTTAAAATACATGTCTGTTGTCACACGTGCATCCATTTCTTTTGAAGCTGGTTCCACCAGCGACACTCGAGCTCCCTGACGGTCTTCCACAAAAGCCGTTTTTCACCCCTGGCTCGCGTTCTGATGAACAACTGGTTTCCAGCACAGCTCAAATGGATTCTCCACATGCTCCATAGACAGAAAATGATCTTAGGCTGCATGCAAATCTCACAGGGATAACCAGCGGAACGACTTGGCAGTTAAAAGCGGCGGCTTAGAAGTATATTTTCACATTCAAAATCTTTTTGAAGCCATCTAATGATCAGCTTTATATATATATATATATATATATGCATATATATATACATATATATATACTTGATGTACATCGAATTAGAAAGTGGTGCATTCAAAGTCGTAGGTTTTACCAGCGTTCACCAAATACAGTGTTCAGCATCCCCGCCAAAAGATGGTCAGAGTTATGAACTGATGAATCGTTTTATTTCCGTTCTTCACCGACAGTCCATTTGGCTGCATTTGGCTGGGTCTGTTTTTCTACCAGAGGTGTGACCCTTCCTGTTAAATGATCTTTTAAAGCAGCTGGATTGCATCTTTAAGACCATTTGAACCTTGAGTCCTGTTGTGTTCATCTGCAGTTTTTGTGAAACAAAGTAAAAAAGCTAAGGGGCATTGGATCTGATGAAAATAACTATAATGATTTTTTCCCCCTATTGTCACTTATTAAACTTAGTTATGAAATATATGTGATAGAGTATATCACTCTCTACAGAATAAACATTGTCATGTAATGTGAGTTGGTTTTCTGGGAGACAAGACGTTGGCATGCTGAAGTTAACGGCACGCATTTACATTGATGTCCTGACATTTATTGACTGACTGCAGCCTGGTGCTGGAGCCGCTCGTCTCTAACGGATGACGCTGACGTCTTGTTAAACTGCTCTGACATCCAAAAGCGTCATCCGGTGATTTGCAGAGCTCTTTGTTGAGGAGAGTCAGGTAGTTTTACGGCGGCACTCGTTTTAAGTACATTAGTCATGTCAGAGTTTGGGAAACACTTGTGTGTTTGAAGTGTTGTCCAACGGTTTTCACAGGGCTCCGCTGGCGGAGGACGCTTAAGCGGAATCCTGAAACTGTTAAACAAAGTCTCACACACCAACAAACAATCTGCAGTGGAAGAAAATGAAATATTCTCGTAGCTCTGATCGTAACACTCTAGTGCACAATCTGAATATTATGCAGATTTATCTCTCGTTTGCCACGTTCTCAGTTTATATGATTATAATGTTACAGTAATTCACATTTGGCATTGAGCAACTCACTGCGCTATTTCAGTCAACTATTATGAAATGCAGCATGAAAATGTAATCATATTTATTGGTTCATATGTGGATATTTTTACAGAAAGACGTCGCATATCTGTTTTTTATTACCCACATATACTTGGCCGGCAGTGGGCTCTGACGTATCTTATTTGATTTTAAGGAGATTGGGTCATTATTTACGCAACTGCGATGAAATCCGAAGTTTGTTCTTCCTGAAATGAGGAAAATTCTGCAGTTTCCAGTTCTATTTTCATGTAAACTGACAAAATTCAAACTAAATGTCTCTTCTTGCAATTTTCTGTATCAGTAACAGTGAAATTAGGGAATTTCTGTGGAAGTTTCCTTGTGTCAAGATGAACAAACTCAGGGTTTTCTCTAGAACGAGTCTCTGGGGTAAATGACACATAAAGAGGGTTAAAATATATATAGTTGGATGATGGAGGGGAAAATTTTGAGCCTTTTGAGGTTTTATCGTTGGACAAATGTGACGACACACCGTGGACACATTCTTGTCTTTCACACAGACCAACGATGGCAAACCACTGAGGACATAAAACATTTTTGATTGTATTTGAGCGTCGGGGTGAGAATAAAAGTTTCTGACCGACTCACACCAAGTGTCACAAAGCTCTAATGATCTCAGACGGTGGGTGAAAAGCCAATTCTTTCAGTGATTTTACTGTCACTGTGCTGCTGTCACACACCTCACCACAGCAATGTTGAATAAATTCCCGAGAATCCTTATCAGCTATTTTTATTGAAACAAGAAGGCTCTTTGATCAAAGATTTTAAGTTGTATCTTTTGTATTATAAGAAACCATTAAAACAAATGTAGACACTTAATTAATTACAATAAATAAATGCTGAACAAAATGAGGCATTTACATGGACTGCAAAGGTTCATTTAATATATATTCAAAATACGCACTAATTAAACAATTCTCTCCCTCCTGGTTCCTACGAATCATGATGTTGCCATGGGAACAGACAGTCTAGTTAAACCACTCATTTCATTGAGTCAAAAAATGACGACGACAGTTTTGGAAGACAAAAAAAAGTTGTTTTTGTTGTTTTGTTAGTCTCACTGCACTGACCTTGTTGCTCTCAAAGCATCAAGTTCATTACAAAATATCAATAGAAAGGAATGCAACAGAAATGTAATTCAACTAATTGGAGCTTTACTATTTCTCCAGAATGTGAAATGACAAACTGCATTTAGATTCTGCTCACCCTGGGTTTAACCATTTTAATTCCAAACTTGATGAATATTCTAAACTTTCAAAATATGAACGCTGTGGCTGCTGGAACAGCTCTTGTTTTTTCTCCAGCGAATTAATCGTGGACAACTCCTGTGCCTTCAAGCGTGTACGGTGCCTGTTTGTACCAGCATATGATGCATTATAAAAAAAGCCGCCAAGCTCAAGCCACTTAACGAATCCGCAGCCTTCCCGTGCTCTTCTTTCCCCTCGTTGGCTTTTGTCTCTGTGTGTGTCCACTGTAGTAAGCCTTATGTTCAGCTAATGGCTTTACCCATTCCAACAACAGGGGTCAGCAGCTGCCTAAATACATCGCAATTACTCTTTATCCAATTAGTGCACTTTGAGACACAAAGCGCACGCAAACACAATGCTCTGGAAACACTGAACACGTCTGTGCACACACACACACACACACACGGGGGGAGGACCTATCGAATGGAAATAATTCCACCCCACATGGCCGGATCCTCCACCATCATCTGTTTGGCACCCAGATCACAAACAAATCGCCATCCGTTGTCAGACTTAAAAGCCTCCAAACCCACATACGACTTCTGCTTTGGACTTTGAGGGGTTAAGCAACAAAAAGAAAACACACTTTTCGGAGTGTCTGTGCTGCATTTTGTCACGTGCATCGTGACATCCATTTTGGGCAGAAGGGGCTGATGGACAATTGCTGTTTAGAGGTGGAGCTAATTGGCTGTGTCAGTAAGGTGTAATTAGTCAATTTGCATCGTGATCGTATTGGTTGTGTTTGTGGGATCTGTCAATCAGTCCATCCTCACGTTGACTCCTCACTGACCAATCAGAGCCATGCAGAGCAAGCAAGGAACATAATATGTCGTTGAAGGGCATTCACATGGTGGCGGAATGAGAAAACACACACACAGAGTGAAGGTCTTATAAGGTACTATTAGCCCCCTAGGTACTGAATATTTCTCTAAAATACTGTCCAGTATTAGCCACATACATATTTCATATAGTAAATAATTCAGCAATGATGTGAACCCGTATTGGTACACTTTGGAATGTAAAGCAAATATATATTCACACAATCAATACAATATTATACACTCAAATCTGGAATCTTTACCAAAATGGGCCCACATCATTGAGGAATGATTCACTATGTGAAATTGGATAAATACTGCAAACATTGGGCAGTATTTTAGAGAAATATTCAAAAGCTCTGCAAGGGCTAACCAGCCGAATCGGCCTCAGTCCTTGTATTACCAAACAGCTCCTTACAGATCAATACAACGGACAGTACAAAACAAAATAATGAATGACCATTTTCTTTCCGCTGAAGGTCACACATAGAGTTCTTCTTCCAAACATAGCTCCTGTTTCCAGGTGAAGTGGCAGCAAACCTCCACTAATCTGAGCACAGGGTGATCTGTTTTTCCTTGTACAGGATTATATGATTCAGATTTTATTTCCCACAAACATATATGTCTGCAGACACAGGGACTTTTTGAGCAGCTATTGATTTCAGATCCGGTTTTATACCCACTGCATCAGCCATCTGACTGCAGGACGGGAAGCAGGAAGAAGAAACGACGGACGGAGATATGTAACTGGAGATCCTGGTGGCAAGAGCCTATTAGCGCTGCTTTAAGTGCCGTTGCTGTGTAATAAGCAGCCTGCAACGCTGTTTCTGCACCATTACATCACAGCGACTTTCAAAACACATCCAGCGCATCCATCAACAGCGACCAGATGATATCGTGTTCACAAGACAATTGCTCCGCTTGAACATCACCATCACATCCCGCTTACGAGAGCGAACATCATGACTATCTGATGTGATGCAGCTTCTCGCCTCTTTGTTTTATGAGCGATCGAGGATGAGTGTGGCTTAAAGATACAGTTCCAATGTTTTTTTTTTTTTTCTTTTTTAAATCTATACATCATGATATGAAAACCACAGCAGGGGGCTCCTTCTGTAGCGATACATCAGCACATCCTTGCGTGTGCAAGGTAATAAATAATGCTCAATATGTTTTAGCTCTGATAGCAGTATAACTCATTCATGGTGCCCAGGGGATGAATCCACAGATACATCTGCTACGGCATTAAACGTCTTAACACAGAATGTCATGAAACTTGTAGCAGACATTCATGTCCACCCGTATAACCTTGTCCTTCAGCGCCATCAACCAAATACATGCAACATTTATGTCTTATGGCTTCAGCTGTTCTCTCACGTGCTACCACTGTGACCTACAACGGCCGTATGTATGTGTGTATTCACCCTCATTAGCAGTAAATCACATCCTTCAAAACGTCTGCTGAAGCCTGCGTCCAGTGTCCAGTGAGATACTTTTAATTGTTTCCTCCTTCAAATGCACTCAATGGCGAAAAAAGTCTGTCGCTCAGTTTGGGATAATGAGCCTACGTTATGTGTATGACACGATGGTGGTGATTCCGGTTGTTGGGGGGGGGGGGGTCATTCTTTTTCACTTCCGATACAATACCAATATTGCAGGCTTCAGTACTGGCTGATATCGATATTGATCCGATATGATATCAGCATGAGGGTATGAGAAAAACAGATCCATTTATGATTAACCAGCCCTTAAACATAAGAATATTATACAATTGAATACAAATCAATAAATCAATACATCAGATACTGAAAAATAGCTTCAATAAACCAATAAAAACTAATTTTTAGATTTTAGATGCACAGTGATATAATCCGTCTGATATCAGACCGATATCCGATATCAACGTTGGATTGGGAATTACGAGCACAGCAACTGTAAAAAGTGCCCTTTCATATATATTTATCCATTTACCTCATACCATAAATGAAACCAAGCAGGATCGTTGATGAATCAGTGATGTGCCATGAACGTAGAGCTGCAGGCTGCGGAGTGATATTTCTGTGAGGTGTTAACACGTTTCTGTATCTGCTAGCCATCTGTGATTAATCTGGTTGCTTAGAAAAAGTTGCAGGTGAGAACCTTCCAGCCTCCCATTTAGTGCCAGGACATCCACTACCCCTTTTTCAAATGCAGCAGACTTTGGATTAAACCCGGTCTGCGTTTGCTCAGAAAGTACATTCCTTGCTCAAAGTGATGCACAACGCAAGTGTCAGCCTGGAGACCGCAAGGCGAAAGGTGTGTTCAGGAAGAAAGCAAAGCTGTGTGGTGAGACGCGGGTCATTTTTATTCATTTACTTTTGCCGTGTGCCTTTTCAGCTTAGGGTCGCCTGGGGTCTGCTTGACTCACTGAAAAACAGCAGTGAGGTGTTTTCTCCCTTTAGACAACTAAGATGGTCCTTTATTGTCCCACACTGGCGAAGTTTACAGTATCACAGCAGCAAATTGGAAAGTATAAGAAAGAAAATTCAGTCTTAAAACTATGTACAGGGGTTTAAAATACAATATAACATATATATATATATATATACAGCGAAATAAGTAACAAGAAGGTGATGATGAATGAGGTTCTTGACCGAAAAGTTTTGTACATAATTTGTCATGATGCAACTGTATGCAATTTAAATATGTAATACAAGAAGCAGGGAATCAATAGCAGCTGGATGAAAAATAGGAAAACATTCCAGTGGTCAAACTGGCAGCAAAAGATGAGATGAGAATCCTGCCAGTGAGGTGGAAGGGAATACGGTGTACTATAACGCATAAAAACACAATCAGGTAGTGTGTCGTTAACTCATTGTTCACCTAGAATGTCTCTGCAGAGGATCACACTCCATCTATGTGCCAACAGAACAGCCTCTCAGTGAGTTCTCGCTGTGATTACCGAGCCCTCGCACACCCAAACAAACCACTCTGAGGTTAAAATCACTGCTGAGAGGCAAACAGCAGGGAAATGACACTGAAAGGCTCCGGAAACGAGACGAGACAAACACCTTCCTGCATTTCTCTCTGTCGCATCCTGCACGGGATGAATGTGAACACATGAAATACAATCAGCTCTTTGATCCAGGCTCATCTTCTTTGCTGGGATACGTTTGCATCTTCACAGCAAATAAAACAACACCATCATTTCGTCAGTCTGTTGTCTCAGCCGCCACAGCAGCTGGACACATTTTCCAAAATATCTGATGTCTCAAATCGCATACTTCTGTTAGTACACTTCTTTGTAGTACACTATGCACACTATGTGCTTACTTGCACAAATTTCGACAGGGTAGTACTGTCTCAAATCACGCAGCCATTCGTGTACTTACAGGAAATGATGTGAAAGCTGCCGCAGTGTGCAAATATTTGCAACACATCATGCCTTGGATCTCACATCTTAAAACACAATCTTGTACAGTGAAGACGACAACTTATCACACACAAGCACCAATCATACACCACAATGTCATTGCCTGAAAATGTACTGCAGTTTCCAAGGTAGCAAGCTAACGTTAGCATTCGCCGGGATGCTATCAGCAGGTGATATCCACCGTGGTGCCACTCGTGTTGCTGTTGTCCAACCCTCTAAAAGTGAGAGGTACGTCATTTGTACTAATTTGGCGGCCGTCGGGGGTGGAAAGTGTCCATCGATCTGCACTGAACTTTTCAGCCGTTTGAGTGTGCAAAGTACACTACATTTTTGCAATCCCATTCAGTGTGAACGCGCTTATGTCCTCAAAATATGATGTTTAAGTGTGAAAATGCACATTTTTTCTTAAGAATTTGAATTTTTCTTCACCCCCGAGGAAATGCAAGGTTTGTTTCACTTTCAGCTTACACAATTAACTAAAGATATAGATTATATAGATCAGCTCTAAGTTGTTTCTTTCTTATCTTGTTGATATTTTTTTTTCTCTTCTTTGCTTCATCTCGATACCTTTATAGTACATTTCAAGCTAACTCTATAAATGTTTCTTATGCCTCTGTCTACGATGAATCAACGGTGCATATGTGAAGAACTGACAGTCAAGTGAAGGTGTATTGGCATTAAGAATGGAAATAAAACAATTCATCTGTTAAACACTCGGACCATCTTTCGGCAGGGATGCTACATCCGATTATTTATGTCACATTTACTCCTCTTGACACAGAAACAGAAAAAATACACACATTTCTTTTTTTGTGTGTGTGTGTGAGACACCGACTACTGGTCAAACCATCCTGGGGGAGGAACAACTCTTCTGTGGCTCCTGGTGAGAGTTCTGACAGATGGTCTCAGGACAGAGCCGGTTCTAGCAGAGCAGGTTCTAGCTAACAGAGTTTACATCCTTCAGCTGCAGACACCTACATGTTCCAAAATAAACACGTCCGAGTATTTTCAGCACTAACAATCATGTTGTTGGGGATTCTACCGACGGGTGTGTGGGTGTATCGGTGAAGCGTGTGTGGGACTATTCCAGGTCTTTTCTTTTTTGCAGTTCAAGTCAGAATGTACGCACATTTTTCTTGTAGGCTTTTGGCTTTTACTCAACTCAGTTCACTTTGATTTAATATTGGATGCATTTAACGGTCATGTAAATGACATCAGGACAAAGAGTCGACCTGCCCACCCCTGACAAAGTTCAACTTTGCTTTATGAATGACGGTCATGTCTACGTGGCAGCAGAAATTGTCCACTGATGAACACCACGTCAGTGTAAACTCACTGTAGCAAAGCAAACAGCTGAGAAACGTCCATCCAAATCTGAACACTGAACCGAGATGACTCCGAATCAAAGGAAATACTCAAAAGGCTGTGAGGAAGAAAACGAGGAGGTCTAAATTGGGGTCGGAATATTTTCTATTAATTTAAATCAGAGACAGACGGGGAATGAATTACAGTTTGGAACACTCACGCGATTGACATTTTTAATACATATTCAAAAATACTAATTACATTAGGGTTTTTGGTATTTTCATATTTCATGAAGTACTATTATTTTATTTGTATTGTATACGTTTATGTATACGTTTTTTTTTTTTAGTTTTGTTAATAACAAGTGTTAATAAGCTGATGTGGTGATGATGATGCCATATTTTAAAACCTTTTAAAAAAACCGTTTAAAGCCTCAAACCCTCATTCCTTCACCCTTTAGTCCCTTTGTCCTTAGTAGACTTCACTCATTCACTGACTCTCACCTGAGCTTTTCCTCTCCCAACAGCTGTCTGGGTCACTCACTCATCCACTCATCTGACCTCTGCAGGTGTGCAGGCGCGAAAACATCTGAGAACGTGAAACAAACCTTCTGCGTTGTCAATGTGCATCTGAAATGGGCGATTAATTAGCAATTTGTGTGTGTCGGCACAGTTTTGTGACCGTGTCATGCTAGTAAAGCATATTTGATTTGTACGGTTGAATGGTAAAAAGAAAACAGAAGAGAAAGAAAGAGACAGAGATAGGTGGGAGGATGACAAACCGTTTCCATCATCATCCTCGAGGCGAGAGGGGGCTGCTTACATAAGAATACATGCA
>CAAKHB010001108.1:8570-26077 GCA_901007665.1 Aeoliscus strigatus
TCTGTGACCATTGTGGCTCACTGCTCTACGGGCTGATACACCAGGGCATGAAATGTGACCGTATGTACACCTGCGTGTGTGTGTGCAGATTTGTGCACACGTGCATGCATGTGTGTATTCATATCGTGTGTGTCATATTTTCTTCATCAAGAAAAAGCTTATTAAACCGCTATACCTAAACCATGCTGTCAGGACTTCTAAATGAATCGGCTTACTTACATGCAAAACCACTGAGCGTTTTTTTTTTTCTGTATTTTATTGTGCGTAGATGCAAAATGAGGTGTAACTAGACAGTTTGAAAATACATGAAATTATGTTCAGGCTCAGTTTGATGCATTCATTGCAAGAATTGAATGGTCATTGTCAATGGTGGGAGACAGAGTCCTCCTCCTCTGCACCACTTGATGTGAGTGAGTGAATTACTGAATGTGTTTTGCACATCAGGGTACTGTGACATCTAGTGGATGGAAGAAGAACCTACAGTGTTGTCATCTGTTCATTTAATGCACTGTATTCACATTCAACTAACTTTGTCAGTGTTGTATCACAAGCATGTAGATTGTTTCAAATTCATTTTCATATTATTTTGTGTTATCCTAAAATGTTCTGTTACAAGTGATGCCTGGATTGTGATGAATGAACAGAATTTTGTGTGTGTGTGTGTGTTCAGACTGCATGATGAACATCCATAAGCGATGTGTGGCCAACGTCCCAAGCCTGTGTGGGACCGATCACACCGAGAGGAGAGGACGCATCCACATCTCTGCCAAGATCACAGAGGACACGCTCAGTGTCACAAGTACATGCTCCAGCCATCCGTCTACCTCTTCATTTCTCCATGTTTACCGGATACACACAAGCGCCTGCAGTTTGTCTGCGAACAGTGGCAACGGCTCTCCAACCATTTTATCAGCCAAAGACCCAAACTGGAAAGTCCATTAGTCGATCGATGTTCCAACGATTGACCCACATTGGCCATGTGGACGTGCATTCACGTGCCAGCTGGCTCTCTATCGCAGACAGTTCTGGATTGATTATAGAGCAGAAAGTAAATTGTTGTTAAGTGTTGTAAAATGTAGCCACAGTTATGTAGGGCAGGCGAGAGAGTGACAAATAGCAAACTAGCCTCCTGAGATGGAGGCTAAACTCTTACCTCATCTGTTGTTCAATATGCAGCCTGTGTTTTAGGTGCAGAATGTGTCACATTTGTGCTGGAAAATTAGGAAACACTGAACAGACATGCTTACTTATCCGGTATGTTCTTGTACTTCATTCACCGCTAATGTTATTGCTTTATCCTCCTCATACAGTAAAGGAGGCCAAGAACTTGGTGCCCATGGACCCTAACGGTCTGTCAGACCCCTACGTGAAACTCAAGTTGATCCCAGATCCCAAGAGCGAGAGCAAGCAAAAGACCAAGACCATCAAATGTTGCCTCAACCCCACCTGGAATGAGAGCTTTACTTTGTGAGACATCTCTTACTCTGGTCATTGTTTGAAGGAGGCATAGATGTAGTTTTTTGTCACAGCAAGTCACATGTGACCCTGTAATTAGTCTTTTTCCCCTTTATCCTTCTTGTCTTTGCTCAACGACACATTCACACGCTCAAGTCAGTCGTACAATGAACAATAACAGAGATAAAATCAGCAAAGAAGAGTGGAAGGAAAGCTGTCGCCGGGCTTCAGTTGGTTAACAGCCAGTCTGCCCATATCAGTTGAAACCTCAGATCAGCTGGACCAGGATATCACCTAAATGTGAACAAGCTGGATAATCTTGAAGCTAAAGTGTCTGAGATTGAAACAGGCAAAATGTAACACTGAAATTTAGATATAGATATGAAATACAATGTATTCTCAAATTTGAAAGGTGCGTTTCGTAAGTTTGAACTGCAGTCTGCGCTGATGCATCTTGTCTAGTACTACCACTTTGTCTGAGCAGTTTTACTCTACACAGCCACCCTGCAGAGGAGCCGCTCAATCTGTAATGTCATTCACTCACTCATGTGAAGCTCATGACGGGGGACGAGGGTTGGAACGTAAACTCAATCTGACATAAGTGTCACTGGCGCAAACATGCAGCACCCTCATTACTCCTGGTGCCTTTAACTCCTTCATATGGGAAGATTATCAGATGACATCTCTGAATGTTAGCTAGTGTTTCCTCGTATACAGTGATATGCTTTAAATTCACCACTGGCCAAACATTCCACATCACACGTTTAAAATGACTGACTATGACTTCCTTTTCCTCCAATTCCACAGTAACCTAAAAGAAAGCGACAAGGATCGTCGCCTCTCCGTAGAGATCTGGGACTGGGATTTGACCAGTAGGAATGACTTCATGGGATCTCTGTCCTTTGGGATATCAGAGCTCCAGAAACAAGGGATAGACGGATGGTAAGATGTCAGGATGCTGAGATGCAGGACAATGTTCTCAGAAGAACACAGGGGCAGGAAAAACAGCTGCTAATTCTGCATTTGATGCTATTATTTGTTATTATTACATGTTTAGGTTTAAGCTGCTGTCCCAGGAGGAAGGAGAATACTTTAATGTCCCCGTCCAACCAGATGGAGAGGACGGTAACGAGGAGCTACGACAAAAGTTTGAGGTGAGAGCGCACATCCAAACAGCAGAGGTTTAGCTGTACTCCGTTGTGTCTTCATTCATAATCTCTTTCCAGAGGGCAAAGGTGGGTCCGGGGAAGCCCACAGACTCCTCGTCTTCTTCTTCAGTCTGCAAGTATGACAGCAACGGCAACCAGGACCGTGTCAAGCTCTGTGACTTCAACTTCATCATGGTTCTGGGGAAGGGCAGCTTTGGCAAGGTCTTGCACATTCACAGACCTCTTTGCTTCATGTTGGCGATGTCAGAAAGCCGCTGGAGAGAATTTAAAATGCATTACTTGTCTTTGAGCGCCTGTAGGTGATGCTGGCGGAGAGGAAGGGTACAGACGAGTTGTATGCAATAAAAATCCTGAAGAAAGACGTGGTGATCCAGGATGATGATGTTGAGTGCACTATGGTGGAGAAGAGAGTCCTCGCTCTGTCTGGGAAACCACCTTTCCTCACTCAGCTGCACTCCTGTTTCCAGACTATGGTAGGGTACAAAACGTCCACACAGACAAGCTCGGGTGACTCTACAAACATTTTTCATCACATGGACCTTTCGACTACATACGCCTGAATACGATCATCTCTGAAACCGGGTCCCAGAGTGTATAAATGTGAAGATGACACAGGGGCTGTGTCTCAAATCCCATACTTCCCTGAGTACACTTCTGTGTAGTACACTTTGCACACTATGTGCTTACTTGCGAAGTGCACAAATTTTGACAGGGTAGTACAGTCTCAAGTGGTACAGTCACGCACTTAATGGAAATGATGTACGAATTTCGAAATTCTTCAACTATTTGTTTTAAAGGTGAATGAGGCTGGTCGAGGCTCATTGACAGAGCATTTCCCAATAAAACGAGCAATTGAGTTGTTGTATTTTCATGAGGGTGGTTTTGTGTTGTGTTGTATAACTATATAATATATATAATACGATGGTGGCCATTGAGGGGGCAAAGTGTATATATATCCACACTTAACTTTTCGTGAATTTGAATGTGTGAGTAGAGTACGTAGTACACTACATCGTATGAGAGTTCATTATCTGCCACTTATTCCATCGTATGCAAGTATGCGTGTATATTCAAATACTGAGTTTAAGTATGGAAGTGCGCGATTTGAGACACAGCATGTTTCTCGTGTGTGTGTATGTGTGTATAGGCTATATGCAACTTTCCTGAGCTAATGATGTCATAACGCCACCTGTCTAAAGCCCACATGTGCTAACTCGCTAACAACAATGGTGGCTCACCGTGTTGTGTTGGTTCTGCGGAAGCTGCTGAATGCGATGTGTCTGTTGGTTTTTGTTCCTTTCAGATTCACCACCCTGTTCTTAGTGTGTTTGTTTACATCACACAAGTTTTGTGCGCAGGCTCCATTTCTTCTTGTCTGTGATGGTGTATTTGTGTGGCAGCATTACAGCGCCACATACAGGCCTGGCAGTATATCCTGTTCTATTTATGCATTTGTGGTATTTTGAACAGTGTCACAGGATGAAACGTTTAGCATCAGCTAGCAGAGGTTTTCCTTCAGATCAACAGGGGTCTGTTTGCATTCTGGAGGAAAGTTCATCATTAGTAGTTAGTTCCTTTGACAAAGACAGAAACAAACAACGGAATCATCCGTTTTTTTTCTGTAACAACGCTTGTAATTGTTGGAAGACCATTGATTTTTTCTTCAGTCTTCATCCCCTCATCCCCTCCAATCCATCCTCACTGTCTGATCTCTGTCCCACAGGACCGATTGTATTTTGTGATGGAGTATATCAATGGAGGCGACCTCATGTATCAGATCCAGCAGGTCGGAAAGTTCAAGGAGCCTCATGCTGTGTGAGTGTTACATTGTGTTATGTTGTACAGCGCAGTTAACTTGTGCTTCCTTTTCTGTTACTGCTTTTTTGTACCTGCTTTGTCGACCTGAGCAGTTTAAGAATATTAAAACTGATTTGGATTGACCTTTTTCAAGATTAGATGTAAGATGAGCTAATTTGTAGCTAATAGATCCTAATGTTGACATCTCCATCTAATAAGGTGTGTTTTCCCACTGAGCACACACATCATACTGTGTATCCTTAAGCAAACATTTGTGTTTCTACCCACTGTGCCTTCCTGAAGCTTCTATGCTGCAGAGATCGCCACTGGACTCTTTTTCCTTCACTCCAAAGGCATCGTGTATCGGTGAGTCTGTGAATTAGCTTTAAACTGCACACTCTCATTCCCAAACATTTCTATAGCAGATACACATATTGTCTGCAGGGATCTGAAGCTGGACAACGTGATGCTGGATGCCGAAGGCCATATAAAGATCGCTGACTTCGGCATGTGCAAAGAGAACATGTTTGATGGGATTACCACAAAGACTTTTTGTGGGACACCTGACTACATTGCTCCTGAGGTGTGTTCCCATGTGGTTGCTGGTTTGGCTCAGTGTTTCACCTCCTAAATGAGTTCTCTTGTCGTGTGTTTTACAGATCATAGCGTATCAACCGTATGGAAAGTCTGTGGACTGGTGGGCATTTGGAGTGCTGCTCTATGAAATGCTCGCTGGACAGGTTTGTTTGCATGAACTTTTTTTCATTCAGCAAGCACCCAGTATGATGAAGTTTACATACATATTCCATCTATTTTCCTGTCCAGCCTCCTTTTGACGGGGAGGATGAAGACGAGTTGTTCCAGTCGATCATGGAGCATCATGTCTCTTACCCTAAATCCATGTCCAAAGAAGCTGTTGCTATCTGCAAGGGGGTGAGACGACAATGTGACGCGTTAACACACACAGACTGAACTATCATACGGCTTGAAGTTTTGATTTAAATGCAAAATATTAGCGACAGAAAAAGTCTGTATTAACAGCATGGAGACTGAGGTAACGTCTTCAAATGCCTAATTTTCCCAGTTTAAAAATATTGATATTATGGTTATTTCAAATCAAACATTGGTTAGTTCAAGACCCACAATTTAGTAAAGGTGTGGAATTTTTCTTTTCTAACTGAATGCAGTTATAGGCCTGTTCAACTCTGTAAGCACTCTGGTACGAATTCACTGTTACAATCCTAATGGTGATAACGCCATTACATGGACCACAATCACTTTAAATGTCATTAGGATTTCACTTGAGCTTTTTCTTGCTGTTTGATGGGAAAAATGTATTTGCAGTTTCTTGGCATGCTTTATTTTTTTCTAGTAGATTGTATTTCATAGTCTGTAGTCTCGTAGTTAAAGATTGATAGATGCATCCATGCAATGTGATGGAGCCTTAGGCAGCTAAGAAAACTTGTGTTGTCATGATGAAAACCATTGGACTTAAACTCAGGAGGTTGGAATGATACTGCTAGATGATGTTTGTGGACACACACACACTGACATGGTGACTGTGTGTGGTTTTAGCTGATGACCAAACACCCAGGTAAGCGTCTGGGCTGCGGCCCAGAGGGGGAGCGAGACATCAAGGAACACGCCTTCTTCCGCTATATAGACTGGGAAAAACTGGAGAACAAAGAGGTCCAGCCGCCTTTCAAACCAAAAGCTGTGAGTATCGTCCACACATCCACTCTACAGCTGAAGGTTATGTTCGTTACAGTGCTGAGGGATCACACATACAGCTGAGTCCATCACTTGGTGCTTGAGGTAGAAGAGTAGATCAATCACCCCCCCACACCCAACCATCACCTGCCATTGGTCACTCCTCTCACAAACGTCTGTGATTGGCGTCACCAATGCTGAAGCTGAGATGTCACTGGCTCACATGTGGACCAATGGAAATCCACAGTTTCGGCTGTGAATGATTTGATTGGTTGATGCCATGTTTTAGTTGTACCCCCTCCAACATCCTTTATCATACTCACTCCATCCACCCCATCTTTTTTCTCCACCTCTCTCTCTCTCTCTCTCCTCTCCACGACAGTGTGGCCGTGATGCGGAGAACTTTGATCGCTTTTTCACACGCCACCCCCCAGAGCTGACCCCCCCTGATCAGGAGCTTATAGCCAACCTGGACCAGGAAGAATTCCACGGCTTCTCATTTGTTAATCCTGAGTACACAAGTCACTGACTGCGCTGCATATCACTGGGCACTAGTAAATCCACAAATGCTCGGAAAGGAAACCCATCGAAAAAATCGCCATGATCTCATATCCTGACTGCATTCAGCAGAGCCAAAAGTTAAAGAAATGGTCTGACATTTTGGAAAATGCCACTTGATTGACTTTGGAACCATACGTGTTTAAAACAATCTTACTTTATATTGTATGTTTGATCCGTGCACAAAGAGAAAGGGAAGGGAAAGGGAGACTATGCATATTTACCAAACTGTCAAGCTATTCCTTTAACGAACATCCAGGTAGAAATGCAGACAGGTGCTTACAATCGATGGAAGTTATCACATATTGAAGCTGCCAATAGGAGACATTTGCAACTGTGCATCAGTGTGTTCTAACCTTGTGATGCCATCATATCAACTCTACTGGCTGCATTTCTATCCTCAGTGCTGACATGTTGCTCCTGAATGCTTCCTGCCTCCAAACACCAGCAGGTTCAGCTCGTGTGACCTCGAGACCGATCTGAACCTGCATCATCTCTGTCACCCTTCATGTAAATGAATATTGACTCTGACCTAATCGATAATATTGATGAGTGTACTATGATCACATATTGGTAATATTCATACCGTGTAAGTGGGAAAACAAGAAATTTGCTTTGCTATGATTGTTTCGAGTACAAATCAGTTTCCTAATGTTGAATTTACTTTTGTCGATGCGACCAAACTCTTCTGTTCACTCAGTGTCGTGGTGAGTGTACCCAGATCTTGCTGATTACATCTTGAACTAATGTTAGAAGTCTGTTTACATGCAGTCAGCAAAGTGTGTATGTCAAGCTAGTGATTTTCTTTCTTGAATGAAGGCTCGTGAGTGTTCTCCAGATTAAAAAACATTACACTGTGTTTTAATAAGTGCGGGCATATCTGTGAGTCACAGTGGAACCCTGAACCAGTCTGGCAGAGCTGGTAGTTTGTTAGAGAACGCTAACAGGATGTCCAAAAAGTGCCAAAAAGAGGTGAAGAATCACAAATGCAGTGAAGTAATGTAACGAAGGGCAGCCGCTTTGTGCCATTCTACAGTACACATATGATAAATTAGAATATTCATGACAGCTGATCTGTTCTCCAACAGCATGGAACCACTTTCATCGTGAGACAGGTTGTATTATCTTTTTGTAAGTGTAATGATGGTTGTTAATGTGTCAAATCTAGTTCTATGAGCTTGTATCAAAATGGGAGGTGTCAGCGTGGTGATAGTGTTGTCATGGCAACATCTTACCATTGGCGAGGACGATGCCGCCAGCTGACCAAAGTGAGCGTTTATGGTGATGATGGAAAGAAATGTCTAATAATATAGCAGATATCAGTGGAAGTATGTATATAAAAAATGAGTATTATAGCAGAGGGATGTTTGGATGAGAGAGAGTGATGCTTCTGTGGATTGTATAATTGTCCTGTATGACTGGAAACTGATAATATACTCACTGGTGCCTACCAGACTAATTCTGCTGTGTCTGCCTTATTACTGCTGTTCCACCTTCAGACCAGGACTTTACATGTCCCTGGCTATTTTTTTCCAAAAACTCACAGCTACCAGCAGCTCTTGGAACTGTTGGAACTGTCCAGTCTTTGAAGAACAACAGACATATTTGTTATTTTACTGAAGTCTGCTTCCCTTAATTTGCCTTTGAAAGTGAACTTATAATAAGCCTTGCTGTCAGTCTACTGTTATCATTATCAGCTCGTTGAGGATATCTTACATAACTGGTGTTGGACACTTTGACACCACTGTAGTTTTGCCTGTCCAGCACCAAACTACAGATGAACAAACTGTCTGACTGACAGAGGGGTCACCCGACTATCAATCAAGAGATCTGCTGTCCTGAAGTACAACCTGTTTTACTGTCTATACGTCGTCATCATCATCACAAAAATGAACATCATGTTTTGAAGACAAATATATTGAATAAGACCATTAAAATGTGTACACGGGTTTAAAAAGAAAGAAAAATCATGTGACTGATGATCCAGCTCTTTCATACGTTCTATGATCAAGACACAACATGATAATCATCAATCATGACAATCAGTGTATTTATGATTGTTTCTGGCGCCACCAAGTGGCAAATATGTCAGATAGTGTTTATTGAGTGTAAAGTGGAGTGAATGTTCTCAGCAAGATGTGTCAAACTACTGCTGGAACCCTAATATTTAGTGTTTCTCCGCAGCATTCTCCGTGCTTGCCGTGCTTGGTTCGCGGTAGATAGCAGAAGTTTACAAGTGTAGCAGGGTAAATTGTCTTGACTCACATTAGGAATATTGGTGGTTAAAGTATAAAACCTGAATCTTCACTTTACATTATGTTATTGTCTTACCATATAACAAAAATAGAATCTTCTACAACTACATGAAAGTCTTGTTCTTTATTATTTTATACACACTGCTTTTGAAAGGTTTCAAATATTGGTGATGAAAATAAAGTTTAGCCCACATTTTTGCTGATGGCCTGCAGAGGAAAACCAGCTTCATATGCAAGAATAATGTGAATTAGTTGGTGAGTATGTGGTCCAGTGGTAGAGATGGAAGTTTCCGGTCCCCTCTCTGTTCGTCTGGAAGCCCTGTGATGAGACTAAACAGGAGGTAGGAAACCAACGCTGTGTGTGATCTGTGTACGTATGAGATGCGTTTGTCTTGTTGGGGCTCACTGCTTCACAGCTGCTCTGCTCTGTGGAACCTTGTCTGCACTGGAACGTTTCCTTTCTGGCTCTGGAAGTTTGTCTATCTGCATCTTTGATGTTGAGCTGTTTCACGGGGTCTTTTCCATCTTTGGTGTCTTTCTGGGGTTGTTTACAGAGTGTGTTTTGCCATTACACATGTTCCAATTTTTACAGTCAGATTTGCACACCTTGCCTGAACCAGTCAAGTAGAAATCCATGTAGGTTATTTGGGTATTTTATTATACAACAGACACATGTTCAAGACTGGCTTGAGGCGACATCTGAACACGTTAGCCCCACCACCACAGGTTATAATTCAAATGTGTCTTTTCATGTCCTGAAAATGTCTTAATCCTTCGCCTCCATCTCTATCCATCATCCTTGTGCTTCTATGGGAAAGTTGTTCTCCTCATCAAAAACTGAGTTTTAACACTTAACAAAGACAAGTGACATCTGTAACTGATTTTTCCTGTTTCTCGTCTGTGTGTGGCAGAAATCTCGCCGGGACGTTGGCAACTTTGACAAGGAGTTCACAAAGATGGCAGTGGAACTGACACCCACAGACAAACTCTTCATCATGAATCTGGACCAGAATGAGTTCCAAGGTTTCTCCTACACCAATCCAGAGTTCATTATACAAGTCTGAGGCGTGTCTGTTGGTTCGACGACACCCAGCTGAGACTTCACTCCAGCCCGAGCAGTTGTTTCACTCATCTCCATCTGGACTCAAACCACCAACAGCACATCCTCTTCTAAGCTGGACAACCCACAAACACACAAGCAAAGATGCACCTGCAGGTTAGTTCCTGGCCACACAGTAACAAACCAGTTTCTAGAAAAAAACAAAAAATCCCTGCATGGTTAATTTTCACACAACCTCGTGGCGAGCAGGTCAATATGCAGGCTGCCAATCAAAAAGTCACGCTGAATCTGTTAACTGTGTATGTGGCGTATTGAATCGATCAACTGCAGTGGGTGTTTGTGGACTTGATTTCCTTCTCTTCAGTCAGTAAATGTTGCGTCATGGACATTCCATGATCAATATGTCATGTATGTGGCAACACACGTGTCTGCAGGGTTTGGAGGGAAGGAAGGTTTTTGTATGTCCTGATTTATAACCTCATGTCTAAGTTAGTCCTCAACTTAGTCTTAAGCACGTCTTGTCTTCCAAATTGATGCAAAAAAGTAAAAAGAAAAAAAGAGGAAAAGCCTGTTTGGCACTGATATTTAAAATGTCTTTATCTTGCTTTATCTCTCTTCTCTCTATCTCACTGTGTCTGCAGTGGGTTAGTGCTGTGTAGGCATATACAGTCTTTGTGGTGCAGATCCTATGCATGCCATATTTGTAGGTCTAGTAGTTCTCTTTGCTTTTGACATATCAGAGAACAAAACAAAAATAAACCCTTATGTGTCTTGGAATTATCGATGCAAGTCCATTTTGAAACCTCTGTCCCCAAATCCAGTTTGAATGCCGTGTACACTTGTTGTCATAAAATAAGAGCTCTCTGAAAGCAAAGATCACAAACTGTAGTCAGAGCCAGTGCCAGAACCGTATGATGAGATTCTGTGGAATGAACCTATAACGTAACTGTATTAATTCTGTACAACTAGTGTTTCTGTGTATGTGTAAATAGGAATGGGATCTAGACTTAGAGGTGGTTCCCATGTTATTGTACACTCCTAACATCACATCTCTCTTTTTTCTGCTTTGTTCAAACTTCTGCCAGAACATCTTACTTTTACACTTTCCTTGTCCTACCCCGTCCCTTCCTGTCCCCAGCTAACAGCCTCATCAGTGCGGTTGAGGAAAATGAGCTGGTGATTGAAATAATATGTTTACTATGCAAAAGGCAGCAAGATACGGGGAGGAGGTGGAGAGAGGAGGGCAACTTTTATAAAGTGTGTTAGAGAATTTGTGTTACCATGTGTTGCATGCGCCGTATTTACCTGCGCGTGAAAGACAACTACATTAAAATGAATAATCATTCAATCATTTGATTAAATGTGTCTCCTGTGTTTGATTCCAGCTAGTACGAAACAGATTAGACATATCCATTCACGTCTCTGAGCTTATCAATTCAGTTTATCAATTATCAGTGATCCTTTCTTGATAGTTGATGTAAAACAGTGACATTGATCTGATGTATCTGCACTCCTTGTATCTTGTAACTATAACTAATCCCTCTGTCTGCCACAGAGGTTTCAACAGAAGCAGTGAAACGGTGTCAAACAACAAAAAAACACACTATCAAACCCCCCCCAAAAAAAAGCTAGAGGTGTTCGGTCAAAGGAAACAATGCAAGAACCAGGGTCCTTTAAAAGGTTTTAATGATCAGGTACACAGATGTCAGGCCCGTGAGGTATTAAAACCTTTTAAGGAAAGACACTGAGTGTTGCTGGTTGAAATGAAATGAAATGAAATGAAATGAAGGAAATGAAAACAGATGCTGTACAAAGTTAATGTTAATTTGAGTCACTGAGAGAATCAAATCACTCACTCAGTCTGTATAAATGTATTATGACGTTCATATTGATAGAATCCATATTGCCTAATTTTTCTATTGTTTTGCAGAAGTTAACTCACAGTGACCTAAGTTGAATGGTGATGGGAGTAAAGTGTAACCATTGTCACTGTAACGGCAAACATACCATATTAATGAGGGTAATTTCCTTTAAGACCCAATGGGCTAAACACATACATATAACCAACTAAACACGCAGAAAACAAATATGTCTAACACAATAAATATAACAAACATAAATATCAACACAATAAACAACAAACATTTAAGGTGCTAAAGTGAATCTCATGAACTGAGGGAACTATTCAACATGAATTTAAACACAAATAGAGTTGTGCATGTTTAGGAGCTATTGGACATCAAATAATGTTGGACATATTTCACAAATAGGAAGAGAACTGACCAATATATGATGTTATGGAGGATCTGTTTTTGTGTTTGTTTGTGTTTTTGCCAATTTGGAGGTTGATTGCTTTGGCCTTTCTTCATGCATGCCCTCCTACTTTATATTCCGTAAATATTCATAATCTCACTTTTATTTATTCACATGTCTCTTGGCGCTCGACTCCGGTCAGATAGAATCCTGAGAAGAATATTAATGAAAACATAAACAGCTCTGGTATTGGAATCGCTTTTATATTCATGAAGAAATGTCTTTGGCTGCACCATCTCTCAGTCTGTCCATCCATCCATCCATCCATCCATCCATCCACCCATCTCTCTCTCTCTCTCTCTCTCTCTCTCTCTCTCTCTATCTATCTATCTATCTATCTATCTATCTATCTATCTATCTATCTAAAGAAAAACAGAAAAAGTTGTTGAATTATCAACTTGGCAACACTACAAACACAATAAATTATTTTCTTTATACAAACACTATAGGTTTGGTGACTGAGACTTAACAAACAGTAAATAAACCACAGTATTACAGTTCTTCAGATGCTATTTACTAAACTATCTCTCAGGACATAACTAAGTGGATAACATGATATTATATTTCTTTCCAAACAGCAAAAAAATGAAACGAAAAGAAACAAACATACAAATAAGAACTCAGTTCACACAACTAACTAAATAGCGAACTAACTAACTAACTAACTAACTAACTAACTAACTAACTAACTAACTAACTAACTAACTAACTAACTAACTAACTACCTAACTAACTACAGGGAAGTGGATAGTGAGATAGGATAATGAGGATAATGAAAAATAGCATTCACTTAGAAAACATACTTTTATGTTTTAATGTACAAAAACCAAATATTGACATTTGTGCAAATGTACAAAACTATAGTAACTATACTGCAGAAAAATGAACTGTTTAACAAACTGAACAAAACAGACACACACACACACACACACACACACACACACGAAGGCGGGATCACGCTGGGCTCACACACTCAGATGGTCGAGGGGTGAAGCTTCATGCTCCATCAGCTGCTCTGTGGCTCCCATCACCTCCTCCGATGGACTGAAGCCCTTCCTCAGCACCCAGTCCTCAGACGTTTGGGAGCTGAGGAGGACCCTGCAGAATGACACGCCGGGGAGGACCTCTGTAGACCAGGATGAGGCTGTGCAACCGGGGGGTGATGATGCTGCTGACCACCGCGGGGGCTTTCTGCGCCTTCAGCCTCATGACCATCGCGGTGGGCACCGACTACTGGCTGTACTCCCGCGGGATGTGTCGCTCCAAGAGCCTCAACGACAACGAGACCGTCCGCAAGAACGAGGAGGTCCTGACCCACTCCGGGCTGTGGAGGACCTGCTGCACCGAGGGTAACCCCCCACCACCCCCACCCCCGAACCCAGCTTTACAGCCTAGAATCAGACATGGTTTAATGACTGATCTATGTAGAACTCTGTAGAAATAATCTTCTACAACTAGAATCCTTAATTCAGAAAAGTGTACACAAACAAGAAGTACAAAACTAATAAAGATAGAAATACCAAATCCTCAAAAATAGATACAATATGAAAATAAAATAACACAAGACAAAAATATATTTACGTAGGATATACCTAACGGTGTCTAAGTGCATAGTTTACACTAGGAAAAAAGTTTACTTCTACAACTTCTTCATTCAAATCATCTGTTTCCTGCTGTTTCTGAATCAGTGTGTGTTCCCTGTCAGCATACAAGATAATCAGGTTGCAAAACAAAATGAACAGACAACACTTTAAATCATCAGGGCCACATGAAGACAAGTTAAATCTGTTAATGATTATCTTTTAACTTAAACAGAGTTCATGACCATTGTTGTGCAAGAGAAAGGATTAAATGAATGATGGCAACTTGACATTACATTTGTCTTCATTGTCATTACATCTTTCAAAGCACCTCTGTGCTTTTGAGCTCGGTTTGCTCGTTTTTATCCTTTTTTTCTTCTTAACTGGATGAAAACATGAAGCTCGTTATCACTAATAAACGTCTCTTTCCTCCTCACTCTCATGCTGCCCCCAACACATCTCTAAGCTCCAAAATCAGTTAATGCAGCACATCAGTGGCTCCTATCTCTCTCTCTCTCTGTGTGTGTGTGTGTGTGTGTTCCATACTACTAAAAAAAATATATATATATATGTATAGACTTTATGTGCAGCAAATTGGGCGACACAGTGATTAGCACTGTTGCCCCAGAGAAAGGAGGTCCCAGGTTCTTTCTGTGTGGTTTCTCTCCAGGTTCTCTGGCTTCCTCCTACCTCCAAAAGCAGGTTAATTGAGGTTAATTGGTAACTATAAATTACCCATTGGTGTGAATATGTGTGAATGGTTGTCTGTCCTTCATGTGTCCCTGTGATGAGCTGGTGACTCGTTGTACCCTGACGTTCACCCGCTGACAGCTGGGATCGGCTCCAGCACAACCGTGACCCGTAACCCGTAAATGAATGCACCACAAATCATAATGACTCCATCCAAATTGCTTTCCAATTCATCAATTCAGTTGATGATTTCATTTGGATCAGTGACAGAGCACAGGTGTGAACATCTTGTCACACATATACATGAACGTTTCTCTCTCTGGGCCTGTTTTCTCTCTGACTTGTTCCCTGTGGTACAAGTTGCAGTGACTGAACGAGTTTTGTTTTGGTAACCATGGTGACCGAGTCACATCATCAATACTGTTCAATCAGCGCAGTGCACAGGGACACATTCATCAATAGATCCCTGTGTTTGCATGCTGAAAGGCATTAAGGTCAAAGGTTACTGAGAGTAGAAGAGAGTAGGGGAGTAAGCATGATAGGTGCTGGTTTCAATCATCAGCAGAGCAACGGTGCTCATATTGTTTTTTCATGTGAAGTCAAATATGTGACTGTCTGTGTGTTTGTCAGCCTTATGGAGGAAAACGTCACCTCTCGTTTGTTGCTCACCAACAGAATAGGAAAACGGTCTGTTTCTTTTTAAACGGTAACGGCCTCTAAAAGTGGTCAGAGATGTTCGTCAACAGAGAAAATGATATGAGCTAACGTATGTATGAGTGGAAATGTAAAATAAACACCAGGTGACCAAAGGAACAAATGTAAAAGCTACATGAAATCTATCTTACTATGAGGTACTTTGGAGTGTTTTATTGCAGACATGTTTTCTTGTATTATCAGCAAATAAAAGCAATGGAAAACATGTCTAAAAAGTGTTGCGAGACTTACTAACGTAACGTAACAAAATGTCAAATCAGGTGTGAATATTGTTTATAGTGAATATTTCACCTTCACTTGGCTCTTTAATGCTGATAATCAGGTGGTTTCTCTCAGCTTTGTGCACTGCATTCCAGGTGTGGAGGGATCCAGTAAAGTTATGAGAATTAGTCAGAGGCTTTTGTTGATACTTTGCATTTTTCTTTGTATTAGTTTGTTTGTTATCTCCTGCTTGCTCTAGTTACAGGTTGCGGTTGTGCTCGAGTCAATCCCAGAAAGACAGACAACAAGAGAAATTTTACATTCATACTCATTCACAAACGGAAAACGTTTTTTTTAACAACATACAAATAATGCTGAAAGACTAAGAGTTCTGAATTTGTAGAACAATCCCCCCCCAAAAAATGTTTCTCTCAAGAATTAGAACAGATATCTGACTTCTTTGAGCCCGACATCTGCATACAGCAAACTGAATCCAAACCAGGTGAATCAATTCAAAAAGCCATCAGATCACATTAAGCATTATGCAAGTCCCTGTTGGAGGGACGATGCAAAGTGTGGTTGGTCACTGAGGTCTGGGCTTCTACGAATGATTTAACAAATACGTCATGTTATGAAACGATACCGGGTGGGCCAGAAAGATTTACCCATCATTTACCCATCGTTTTTTCAAAAATGCTTGCAGACAAACAAAAAAAACTTTGAACACAGTTTCCATACTATATTCTCAGCCACCAAAACGATTTCCATCTCGATATGGCCACCCTTTGCTTTGATCATAGCCTGAAGACGACCTGGCACTGGCTGGCATGAGCGCCGCACTGTCTCTGCATCAAGTTTTGAGCATGACATCATCAAAGCTGTCTTCAAAGCGGTGACACTGCTGTGAGACACTGTTGAGACCTCCCTCTCCAGGATAGACTAGATGGCAAAGTCCATTGGACTGAGGTCCAGACTTGATGGAGGCCACATGTTCTTGTCCCAGAAGCCAGGAAAGTGCCGCTTGCACCAAGCCTGTGTGACATTGGATGTGTGAGCAGGTGCACCATCTTGTGTGAAGATGTACTGGTTTCCAAACACATTGGTACACCAAGGCAACACTTGTTCTTCCAGCATTTGAAGGTGGAACGTGGCTGTTCACTTTCACACCCTCCTGAATGAAGACCGAAGGAGACTTTGAGCCATCAGATGCAACAGCAGCCCACACCATGACTCCACCTGGCTTCTGACGACGGAAATGAGTTATGCAGCCTTCGGGGATGTGCGTGACTATGTGATAAACCCTGTCATTCTGGGAATTGACCACTGCCTGAACGGTGAAGATCTTCTCATCAGACCAAACCAGGATTTGTCTGCGGCACTGTGGATCTCTGCAGCATCATTTTCCCCCTGTCAAACCATTTTTTCTTCGAAGCAGCTGAAATCAGGGTCTGCGTTGCATATTTAGTGCTTTCAGTCTGAGATCCTCTTTGACGATTCTTCTCAGTGAAGTTCTTGAGATATTCACCTCCTTTGCGGTTGCCCTCATCCTCCTGTGAGGATTCCGTTGGACTCTCTTCCTCACCATCTTAACAACCTTTGGTCCGACTGAAGTTTTCTTCCAGGGATGGCTTGCTGGTGGTCTTGCCAGTCTCCTTGTATTGTTTCATGATATTGTAGACTGTCTTAGACAAACATTCACCTGTTTCATGATGTCCTTCATTGACAGTGCAGCCTCCTTCAATGCCACAATCTGGTCGCGCTTACTCTTCGATGTAAGCGAGCGCGATCGAAATATATGAGGGGTAAATCTTTCTGGCCCACCCGGTAGTGTGGTTTGGGTACTCTCCACTTAGGTAGAGACCAAACGACTGCAACGACAAGCAACTGACAAAGTCACATACTCAGTAAACTGACACAGGGTGGATCAAACTGAGATAACATTGATGTGACGCTATTTAATGTGCTTGAATTTCTCCATGTGAAAAGGAAATCCAAAGGTTACAAT
>CAAKHB010001109.1:8965-24533 GCA_901007665.1 Aeoliscus strigatus
GGAGGGGAATATAAGGGGGGGGGCCATTCCCGAACCATCTGGATCTATTGTTTCAGGAACGGGGGTGAAAGATGCAGAACTGGAGGAGGGGAGAGGACAGGGAGGGAGGGGTCATGCCCCCAGTGAGTCTGGTCAACCCCAAGGCTGAGACGCTGCTGCTCAACCTCCCACCTACGGAAGTCATCGTTCATCGTTATTTACATTAAACTGAAATGTGTACACGTTTCTCTCTGTCCTCTTCTTCTGACAGAAAAACGCTTTTACACTTTCACGCCCTCTCATTCAGAAATCTTCCACTGTTTAAGAGTAAAGCCTCTACACATAGTTTGGCTTGGAATTTATTTTTATCTTATGACACAAATTCCATGAAGTGCTTTGAACTTTTTCTTGATAAATGAAAAACACATACAAGCAAATGTAAACATCAAAAGTGACTCACCACCACCATGAATGGAGAAATCCAGGAGGCTCCCCTAATGTAATATTCTTCTCCCATCGAATCTGGAGAGGAGAGGAGAGGGAAGATTATGTCTGATGCAGGTTCAGGGGTTAAGAACATATAATCTGTCTGTCTGAAACTTTCAGTGGCCTCAGATGTGTGATGACAGGCATTTTTCTGAAAAATCTCCATCATCTTGACTTCCCTCTGAACTCACCTCGCAGTGTGTGTGTGTGTGTGTGTGTGTGTGTGAGTGTGAGATACACATATATTCTCACTAACGGGAATAAGACAATGTGCCCAAACAAATTTAATACAACTCAGGCAATAAATCTCCATTCATGTTGTCAACTAGCTCATGTATAATTAATATGGAGAAAATATTAGGAACACCAAAAGAGCGCAACAGCTTTATCGTGTCCAACATCAGAAGCCTCTAGAACCAAAAGAGCCAAATAGCTGTACAACCTCAGAGATCTACACATTTCACATGTGGATTGGAGTTGCCTGGAAGTCGTTTTCAATCTGTTAAATCATACACACCCATTATTTGCCACAGACCAACTCTCCACAACCAACTGCTAACTAAACTTGCTAACAAAAATAAAAGCCGCATCGGGTCCATCAAGATTCTCTGCAGTGTACAGTAAGCAGGATGTGGTGTAACTTTATAGGATTTCCTCATGAAAAATGTACACCACACCTCCAGCTCATGTAATCATGAGTACATCAGCACTGACAACATAGATGTGACTTGAACTTGAGCGTGTACTATTGCAGTTATATATAGCTTTGTGGCAGAGCTTCACTTCCGAAGAACGGGGAGGTAAAGCCACGAAATTCAGGGGAAGACGTGGTTTGACTGACATTTGTCAAAGACGACGTGGAGAGGACAGTTTGAGCTCACAAATTATAGATGCATTACAGTCTTACCTCAGACAGGAAGGTCTGTGCGGACTTCTGTGCTCCCACATGTAGCAGGTACTCGTACACATACAACGCTAATCTGAAAAGCAAAAGAAATAAAATATTAGAATGTAGTTGCTTATCTCGTAAGAAGAGAGCAGATGATTTCTTTATATGCAGTTCTGCTCTGTGTAATGACAGAACATAAATAATACAGAAATAACAGTGAGCAGCAAACCAAAAAAAAAGACAGAAAAAGTCACATTTAGAAAAGTCTGACTAGTGCCAACAACACTGAACCGAGTGAGATTTATGAGCAGTAACAGTGAACTGACCATGTAGATCAAAATATTCTTTCACCATGACAACAATCTGAAATCTGTGTGTGTGTGTATGTGTGTGTGTGTGTGTGTGCATGCGTGCATCCACTTGTAAAGCTGAATGGATCAGCTTTCTGGTTGGAAAAATGCTAAATGAATGCCGCGTACAAGAAGCAGACAGTGCAATTAAACCAGTCAGCAACATTCAGGACCATTACGTTCCCCTCAAGTTTGACTTCAAGGAGCAGAAAGGCGTCAGAAACTTCAACAGCTCACCTAAAACTTTTACTCTACAATCCTGTGGTTGAAGAAAAGGTTCTTGCGATCGTAAAAAGTTTGCAAGTCAGACTAGAAACTGAACTTGCTCGCCGACATGCTTGAAAAATGGTGTCTTAGACGCAAAACATTATTGTAACTGCCAACACTTGCAAATGGAAATTCAACAGGGTCTATTAACAGAAGGGAGAATCATGCTGTGGAGTGGGAAACCCCTATTGACCTAACATTGTACTCCAACTCCTTCACTTAGTCATGTTTAATAGGCTGTTAATGGACCATCCATCGACCGGCAGCGTGGATATGACAGTGCCCCGTGTGCCCAGAGCAGACAGTCCTCTTGACAGGCCGATACGAGCCTAATGAGGAGGACAGTGGCTCAGTGTCATCGTCCCCATCAATGACCTGATCAATGAAACATGGTTTGGAGATAATCACACTGTTTGTTCTGATGGCCCTTCTGCTTTGACAACTGCCATCCTGTTCCCTTATTGAACGACAGTGTAAAAGTAATGTCTGTTCAAGCATATTAAGCTCATTTAAGCCTCTTAAGATGATATAGTGCAGTTCCACAATGCAACATTTTAATAGGCTGGTGATAAGCTCTTAGTGTTTCTATGTTATAAAATCATTAACTATGACACTTTAATAAACTTCCTTTCACAAAGCTGAACTTGCTTTTTTCCCTTCATGACCATGGTGCATGCTAAGAAACATTACAAAACGTTTCAGGAAAGGAGCATCTTTGAGTTGCTATAAACGTATCCTTTGGACAGGTGACATGGGAAAAAACTGGTTTTCAATTCGTCCCACATGCCTACGAAAGTGCACCTGTCATGTGATCCCAAAAACAGAGTAAGAGGGAATATTACTTCCATTCTGGTCCAGGTCAATGAGTGTCCATAATTACACTTTCTGTAAAAAAATGTGTCCACTTTGTACTTTTTTTTTTTTTTAAAGTTAAAACTTCCAAGTAGCTATAAATGTGACCAGACGAGGCGAAACACCTCTCCAGAAAATGTTTGATGCTTGCATGACTACACAATGACCATAAATAATTATAAATAATAAACACTTCTTCTAACTGCAAAGGAATCCAGCTACAGCTCATCGCACTTTGAAGATAATATATGGTCTCCATGAGGACAACAATGGTGCAGAAATGTTTATGAATTGTTCATACAGCTGTTAAAGACATATGTATATATAAGAGCAGAAGGCCTCTGTGATGAATCAATCACATCTTGTCCTCCACATAGACAAACACACTCGGGATGGGTTCTATGAACGCCAGGACACCAGCAGCTGAGATGATTTACGCGCAGGTTTGTGATTCACAGTTTTAGCAAAGCAACGTTCTCATTTCACCATTACACACACACACACAATATAACGTGACAATCAACAGCTCATGAGATTCTAGCACAAAAAAAAATACTTTTATCATTCTTATGTTATTTTAACACACTGGAGTGCCTTTGCCCGATTTTATGTTATTATGCTTCCCTGTCTGTCATATGCTGTACATAAAACGTTATTGGCCCCTCAGCAGGCTTCCATAAGTTATCCAATCCAAAAAAGTGGGCTTTTCTTTCAAACAACAGTAGGATGAATCTTGGGGCTGTTTGAATGAAGTTGAAATTTGAAATGTGCATCACACAAAGAGCAAAGGCCCAGAATAAAAGTAGAGAGCTGGAAATGAGCATGGTAGCTCTGTTGTAGAGGAGAGGGAGAGTAAGAGGTGAGGAGAAACAAAATGGGTGTGAACAGAGAGAAAAACCTGGATCACACATTGAAACACCACTGTGAGTTGAGTCTTGTTGAAAAATGAAGACCAGAGTTCTTCTGGTATAATTGGGTCAGTGAACTTTAGTAGACCTACAAGGGAGATAATATATAGCTGACGGTGTCGTTGTCTTGCAGGTAGTCACCAAGATAGAAAAGCATACATGAGCAGGCAGACTTCCAGGTGGAACAAACAAACAGATGGTCTCGAGTCTTAAACCTGGTGGTGATTTATGAAGGTTATACTGTCAGATGTTTTTGTGATTTTTCTTCTTTTCAAGCCTTTTAGCTCACATCAGCATGTCACCGATTTTGTTTCAAGATCATCTGTTCCCAGACAAGCATGCCCATTAAATGCAGGGCTACTGCCCCTTGGCAGCCTTCCGGCGGCCAAACAGAGGAGCAGGGACAGCTTGTTTCAGACAGAGGTTGGACTAAGAGGCTCAAAATAAAATCATAGAACAATGAATTATTATGAATGCTCCTAACTAGCTAAAGGGGAGCACCTGGAAAGCTGCCTGAGAGTAAATGAACTTAAGGTGTTAGTTTAGCACCTTTTACACATCCTGATCAAAAATGCTGCACGAACCCGTTCTGCAGTTGCAACAACCGGGGAATTAGTCACATGTCAAACTTGACATCTGTGGATTGATTGGTTCAAGTTGTATCAATTATTATTTGTTATTTATTATTACTGATAGTGTCTAATAAAAGTTGCCAAACAGAATGCAGCAAGTCAACTTGAGAGGGTGAGGATCCTGTCTAATGTCTGATTTGTTTGCCGGCAGCTGAGCAGCTTATTAGGTACGTGGCCTCAAAACTGACGTTAGCAAAGCACTTCCCCATGTGCCCCATGTTTGGTGGCTCATTCAACAAGTGAGAGGTTAAAACATGACGTCTGTAAGTGTGTCGAGTGTCTGCGTCTCATTGACCTGTGATGCACGTTCAAGTGAACTCAAATATATTCACAGTGCAAAAAGTGCAGGAATCATTAAATACTGCAGAATGCAACGTAATTTCAGTTTGGACGTTAAGAGGATAAGACTGCTGCTCTGCTACCTGAGTCTCTCTCACACATATACACACACACACTTGACCACACTGCCAAGGGAATCTGACCACTTTCTGTGGCTCCTAGCAATTTGTAGGTCACAAAGCTCTCTGTGACCGCTGGTGTAGAGTGTAAGTCACTGCCACTTGCAGGTCAGTCTAGCATAGCCCCCCCCCCATCTCACACACACAGATCAGAGAGTATTTCATCTGTGCTGTTTACTAATCCCACTTGATCATGCTGCATCCATACTGTTATTAACACAAGCTTCAAACTGTTTTTAAAATGTTGATCTCCCTGAAAGTTCATGACCTTTCTTAATAGTGGGAGTTTGACTAGTAGGGAATAGTTAAGGTCTGATGTGGATAGGAGGATGACACTGCAGCACCCTCCCTCCCCTTCCTTCCCAAGAGCCGTTTCAATGAAAATTTTATGTGTGGTGTGTGTTTTTGTGTGGGTTGCAAAAGGGACTGTGTGTGCGTGTGTGTGTGTGTGTGCACGCACCTGGTCTCCTGCATTATTTAAGTTTGGAAGCTCGCTCATGGAAGAGAAGGAAGAGAAGTTTGAGGAGGAGCAGATAATGACGACCACGAGAGGTCGAAGCAGAGTACGGAGATGGGAGGAAAATGAGCTGTGACTGGAGCATAATTTTTGCGGAGGAATAAACAGGTGATCAGAGGAAAAGTCAAGTCATCATGACTTGGAAAACAAGCAGCAGTGGCTGTTAGACAGACAGAATTTAATTTTTATGGATCTCTGGCTTGCTGGTACCAACCTTATACTCCACACCAGTGAAATCGAAATCTATCTCCTGATATCAGTCTGCACTTTCCACAACCCCTTTTTTCTGCCTCCATCACACCATGTGAGGTAACCCCCTGACCTCTGTTGCTGATATTCCCCTCTTATTACACATTGAGATGGGACACTGGTGCGTGCATACGCTTACTACCACTTAACTGAGAAATCTCCCTGATGTCCATGACCAGTTCACCTAACATCCTGCGTGAAGCTCCTGACAAAACCCCCTGTTTAAACATGGATGAGTCTGCCCACCATATCTCCCTCTTGCCTGTCTCTCTCAACTCTGACGCAAAGCTGAGAGCAGCTGCTTCAGTCTGTCTCAATAATTCAACACTGACGCTGGGGATGAGGAGCAGCAAAGGATGAGAATTGAGAGATGAAGAAAGACATTAGAAGAGTGGTGTGTGTGAAGAACGACAATAGGTTCACAATGCATTAAATGAAGGTGGTTTCTACTGAATGAACTTCACAAACGTGACAATCCCAGTACAGCTCCCCCAACCCGAGTGGACATGTGGTGTGTATCCACTCACTGTGAGGGATAAAACATTTTTAACACCATCATAAACGATTAACATAGCATTTAAAACTTTTACTAGCTGCCTTTAAAGGGCTAGAGATCAGTCTGTTGTTCAATGCACAAATGCTGGCTTGTCTTTGTCAACTCCAAACCACAGTTACATTCATGTTTGTATGGATCCCAGCAGCCCCGCTGCTTTGGTAAAAGTGTGCAGCCCAGAACAACAGGCATGCAGACGCCTCCATGCAGACAAAGGGATCGGAGGCTACTGCTGCCCAAGCTAACTCTACCTAAGTTTCATCACAAACCAAACACCAGCAAACAAATCCCTAAACCAATATTTTAGGCGGCAAGCATTGCATTATAAAACCTGCAAATACTGCAGTTTAAACGCGGCAGTCGCATTCGCCCAGCTCGGGCAGGAAGCGTGGACCGGCCGCCAAGTTCCCGAGCGCGGAGGAGGCAGCGGCGACTCACCGCTGACCTAACACTCTCACACGGGCACAATGTGGCTCGCACCCGTTGTCGGGGCACCGCTGCTGGGGAGGTTTCACCAACACATCCCGGCTCTACTGAACAATAACTGCCTCCTCAAACAGCTGGACTCTATTTTTACATGCTGCTGGAGTGGGGCGACACAAAAGCCAGCAAGCTTACAATGCACAGCCCCGAATGCATTGTTCCTCACACAGGGACGAGCTGGAACTTCACCGGGATCCACGTTCCCGACGGACGGACGGACGAACGGACCGACCCAAACCGGGAGCGAACAATGCGGTGTAATTCCTGGAAACACGTGCAGCAACACCCACCCCCCTCACCGGTTGGAGTAGAAGCGGTGAAACTTTACAACCGTGTTTAGCGACAGAAAGACACCGGACAGAGTGAAACTGCTGTGTGCTGCTAGCTGGGGCTAACTTTAGCAGCCATGCCTGTTAGTAGAGGAGGGAACCGGACACACGCAAAAGTGGAAAAAACACGCGAATAAACTCTCACAGCATCGCTTTTTGTCTGATAACAGCCGCTGAAGTGGCTCACATCTGTTAGCAACTTTAGCCACCTAGCCCCAGTGTTCTTAGCTGGATGTCTTGTGACAGAAGCAGTAATTTACTTACTTTTCTCTGGCTTGGCTATCGGAGGGGACCACGGCTCCTTTCCCTTTGCCGTACATCTTGGAAGCTGTTCTGAGACTTTGTTTTATCCCACTCGACACCTGTCAAAGAAAGCTACCAGGAAAACCTACTATCTCCATAGCTACCCAGTTAGTGTTGTCCTTCTCTCTCTCTCTCTCTCTCTCCCTCTCTCTCTCTCTCTCCCTCTCTTTCTCCCTCCCTTTGCTCCGGTTTCCTTTTTTTCTACATCCCCAACATTGCCCACAAATCAGGCAGGGTTTCAGCCGGGGGGAACTTGAAACAGTCCACTGGTGGAGCTTTTTTTTTTTTTTTTTTTTTTTTTCAATCGCTGTTCCTGGATTCTGCTCGCACCCCCCCTGCTGTGAGCCGGTGGGGGCTTCTTAAAGCCACAGTGTCTCACTTTTTGACGACTTCGCTCAAGTTCAAGTTGTCTTCTGGAGACCTTCAAGTTTGAGCTGTACATGATATCGCAGTAATAAACACCAACAAGTGTCAGCATTTTAAGCACTTTAAGGGATACTAATGAGGTTTAGTGTCAATTTAGTTTTGGATAATTCATTAAGTGCATAACAAGAAATTGTACACTTTCATTCAAAAGTCTGGGGTGACTTAGAAATGTCCTTATTTTTGAGAGAAAGCTTTGTTTATTTTCAATCAAGAGAACTATAAATTAATCAGAAATACAGTTTTGACACTGTAAAGTGGCAAGTGTAGGACAGCGTTTCCTCAGTGTTTTTAAGTGTGTGTGTGTGTGTGTGTGTGTGTGTGTGTGTGTGTGTGTGTGTGTGTGTGTGTGTGTGTGTGTGCGCATGTGTCTATGTGTGTATGTATGCTGGTTGGGGGGTGGAGGGGTGTCTCTTGCTATTGTTTGTTGTATTGTCTTCATGATAACCACTTTTGACTGCTCCTTCTGCATGACACTGCTCCAAAAATAAAGTTTGACTGATTGATGAGGTTAAAAACTATTATAGCTGGAGATGTCTGATTTTTTATGGAACATCTACATATGTGTACAGAGGCCATATCAGCAAACATCACTCCTGTGTTCTATCGGTACATTGTGTTAGCACAGCTGGAAACCGTTGATTAGAGATGCTTTTGAAACTGAAATTGTGTGTGTGACACCAAATTTTTGAACAGTAGTGGACACTGTCATTATATTGCTGAACATCTGAATTACTGAAACATTACGTATACTAAAAATGAAGGTGTATCGTTGAAGCTTCAGATAAGTTCACTGTCAGTTCAATTCAGTTTTGATATGTTCAGTAGTAACTAGCATTAACTTACTATATTTTTAAAAAGACATCATCAGCTTCATGATCTTAAAATATCAGAATTGTCATCAATCAATCTTGATGCTTGAATTCCGTCCTAATGTCGGACCAAGAGGGCCCTCGGCATTAAAGCTCCTCAAGTGCTCCTGTTCTCAGCGCAGGTAACGTTCATTCAGAGGCTCTTAATACTTTCTACCACTGACCATAGGTCCGCTGATTGAAGTCATTAAGTTACTTGATTATACAAGAGTGAGTTGAGGGCCATCGTGCTGCCATTGTCACAGATGCTTTATGAGAACCAACTGGCATTCAGGGATGTCCAAAGGGTCCCAGTGGACGTGTATGAGGTCCCAGCTAACAGAATAAAACTTGTATCATGTTATTATTGTTTTCACCATTTTAATCGTTTAAGGGGAGCTGACGCAAAAAGATTGAGGTTTTACTGTCAAAACACAACTGACTGTTTACCTATAATTTGAAACACTAAGGGGAACACAAACAAGATAATTAGGGTTTTGTGTATCTTCAATAAAAGTCATCACGCCATTCATTAATAACACATTAACCTAGAGAGGTTAAATTCAACAGAATCCTCAATTTTCAGATTAGAAAACAACTTATCACCATTAGAGCACGTTCCAAACTTTCAGTCGAGCCCAGATTAATATCGTCTGTTTTAATTTCATGTTCAGGTATGCTGCTGGTACGCCGCAGCCATGTAGAAGTCCGTGTCATTTCCCTTTAAGAGTATGTAGACGGCAATTGCAGAGTGTGTGTGTGTGTGTGCGTGCGTGTGTGTGTATGTGTGTCAGGCAGGGACAGGCAGTGTGTTCTGTTTTCGTGCTACTTGCTTTGGGAAGGGCACAGCCAAGTGTGTGTGTGTCTGCGTGCACGCTCCTGCACGTAGGCGTGGAGACAAGTGCATGCAAGTGTGTGTGTGTGTGTGTGTGTGTGTACGTGTCTGTATGTGTATGATGTGTATGTGAAGGGGGGAAGAGAGAGAGCACATTTCTGTAAGCGTGTATTGGAACTTGCTTTGGTTCGTGTGCGAATGCAAACATCTCTGGATGGGCAGACGTTAAATCAACGGACAAAGAACTTTATTTTTTCTTGCCCACGTACTTTTGAAGGACAAGTCAGACCGCTCGTAAAAAGCACAGATAGTATAATGTGATTTTCAATGGGCTGAAATGTACAGTAACAGGAACACACACGCAGAGGAAGACCAGTGTAAAAGCACCGAAACACACACACACACACACACACACACACACACACACACACACACACACCGCCATGTTTCCAGTCATTTTATAACAATTCGTAGAAGAAGAAGCGGAAAAGAACAGCAAACTTTTCCTGTGTGATCAGATCCCAAACTGCTGCCAGCTCTAAGTCATTTAAACCAAGTCATGTCTCCTGTGTGTCCACCAGCAACTGGAACTCACGTCCCCTCTGTGCATGTTAAAAAATGTAAAAATGACATTGTGCCTGCTTACAAAGACCTAACATGGTGTTTTTCACCACCAGGAGAAAATGATTTGGATGGATGGACGTTAATAGTGTGACGCTGCTGTAAATGAGCGGCCATCAGATGAGTCAGCAGTCCTTGGATGTGGCCAAAGGTCACGTATGTGTTTGTACTGCTTGAAGATTTCAACCCAGATCCACCTCTGAAGGTGAACGCAGCAATCGGATCTCAACGCATCCTCCCGGGCGCTTCGAGCCGTCCGAACGGAACCAGTGCAGTCGGCTTGTACCCTCATCGAGGGTTTGAACCAGTCAACCCAACATGGATGAATAAGTTGGAGTACACAGACACAAATACTACACAGATGACCACTGAACTGCTACCAAAGACGTCTGACCAGGGAAATGCAGTTTAGTGTGAAGACAAACACACGATACTTGATTTTCAGATTTAATTTAAATGAATTCTTGAAGAATCATCCAGAAGCTGAAAACACATTCACCAGGAATCACTGTTTGTTTTTGTCATTTTCAGCATGCTACATCTGTCATGAGTAGTAAATACAAAGTACTGAAAATTGTGCTGAAAGATATCATACTTCCTATTTTATTCATATTTTTATTTAATACATATTGTTATACATTGAACATTTTGGCAAGTCACTTCATTTTCTTTCACATTTACTGCTCCATTTGCTTACCTGACTGGAGCTGTTGGAACAAAGGAATTTCCGTCTGAGATGAAATACTTCTGATGATTATTTAAGTAGTGTATTTTATGTGTTGTAAGTGTAAGTATAAATGTCTAAAAACGCCATTTTCCCTCCCGGGTGTGAAATCAGCTGCTCGGAGAACAGTGAAGGAGGCGTTGTGAGATGTATCCTTTTGATCGACAGCAGAGAACGAGCAGGAGAGAAACTGACCGTGTTCCTTTTAAGCTGCCGACCACAAGCTATCACTGTCCGATCGCAGCAGCGGTATCGATCCAGGAAACCCAATGATCTCCAGGAACACTTGGCTCATCCTCCTTTGCACAGAACAAACATAAAGAGTGTGTTTGTTTCCTCTGTTTTAGCAAACACACGCGCAGATAAGGTGGTTGGTGATTTGTTTTCTGTTGTTGCAGCACAGTTTTGTCAGAATAATCATTTAATCAATAGTTCAGCTTTGAGAAACACAACTGTAAATAGTTTCGGCGTGTGATTGCTTGCATTTGTTCCTATGATGATGGAAAGGAGATGTTTACATCCAATAAGAAGCCTCAGTGGAGAAGAATCTGGAATCACATGAGACGTCATGAGGCCGCTGACGCCCTGTGGACAAATACTTGAAGGCTCAAACGGTTTTGGTCTGTGACATTTCCTGTCACGCTTTCTCCAAGTCTGTGTTTTAGAGTCGACAGTCTTCACAGTCCAGATCCAAGTCTACTGATGGCCAAAGCGCAAAGCCTCCTATCTGCAAAATGATCCAGGAAAAAGTGAGGAAAAACCTCTGAAGCCCCTTTTCCACCACATGGTTCCAGAGCGATTCGACTCAAATTCGCTTCTTTTGCGTTTCCACTGGGGAGAGCACCTGGTCGTCCCAAGTGCTACTGTCAACACAAGATTTTTACAACAAACAGCGATACAGTGATCATTCCTGGTCTTCTCCTCGTCTCATACTCGTTTAATCATTCGTCAATCATGGATTTCGTCACTTTTTGACAAACCTGACGACGATAGCTGTGGGTACCACCAACCGAACTGACGCCCATGCTTTTAACCTTGCTGATGTGCGCAATAAAATTACACTGTGGTACGATGTTTGTGTGTTTGGAGGCCGGTGAGAACATTCCCAAAGAGCTGGACAGAGCGACCCGCACCGACAAAGTAGATCAGGAGTTTCCAGCGAGCTCTAGAAATCTCTCTCTCTCGTCTCCCGCTTTGTCCGTGACAAGAAGCCACAAACCGAACAGCAAGTTCACCATCACCTGCGTTGCTTATGTGTTTGTGTGGCATATAAAACGCAGTCACGTGCAGTCGTTGCTGTGACGACGACTGGTCAGGTCAAACAGCTCCTGATCTGTAATTGCGAAGGACGTGTGCGTATTGTGTCAACACAATGTAGTCATATAGTTCAAAAACGTGTATTATGTGTTGGGTATCCTAAACAAATTACATTCATTCTTCCAGATAGGTAGTTTTTCTCTTTGGCAATCGAAACTTTGGGGTTGGAGTTAAAAAAAGTCCAAGTGTCAAGAACCAATAAAGTGACTGTCAGAAGTAAATACTTGATAAAACTGCTGGTTGACCTTGTTTCGTCAATGAGCTGGTGTTAAAGGTCACTGAAGTATCCATACATACACTCTTACACCCACCGGCTCACTGGAACAAATCCTGTTTCCATGTAGGTGTATGAAGGTTAGACGACACAAAAAGCTGCTGCTCTGGAGAGAACTGGACATTGTACGGATCTCAGACATACAAGCTTGCGCTCCTTCGCCATCGCCTCCAGAGTCTGAGGTCTTTTCAATGTTGCAGGACATTCAGCTGATGTCAAAGCGATCCGAGTCACGAGAACCGGTCGCCGTGTCGTCGATGAGTCGCCCATAAATCAGCACGGGGTCAGGAGAAGGGACGAGGACAATGATCTCACAGATGTTCGTCTGAGCAGTGTGACGCTCCGAGCGCGGCAGCAGGGATGTTACTTATGAATGTGCAGAATGTCCGGCAAACATACCGCGCCTTGTCCGTATGCGAGTGTCACATGTCAAGTGTGTGAGAAAGTGTTTAACGCGTCTTGAATGTCACATAAGCTGCAAAAGTTCAGACTATGATTGTTTCCTATCCCATCCTCCCTCCCTCTCTCGCCTCTCGTCCTCTCTCCTCATCGCTCTTCTTCCTTCTCTTCCACCTCGTCCTCTGACCCACTTTTCACCACTGTTCTCCCCGTTCTTCCTCGTGCACCCACATCGTTCATCTCCATCTCACTTCTCCTCCCCCTTCCTTCACTATTTCATTCCTTGTCTTTCCCCCTGTTGTTCACGCTTCTCTCTCTCCTTCCACCTTCTTCTGCCCCCCCATCTCCCTCCATCCCTCCACTCCTGAGCCACATTGAATATTCCATGTGCTTCCCCCTCTCTGCTTTTCCTCATCTTCTGCAATCTTCTCCCTCATGCCTTCTCCCTGTTCCCCCTCCCTCGCAGCCTCCTCCCTTATCTTCCTACATCTGTCCTCCTCCTCCTCCTCCTCCTCCCTTCTCCTGCTTTCTCCTTCCACCATGAGTCATTCCGTGCTCTCTGTGCTCCCCTCACGATGCCACAGAGCCACTCAGGACAGACATTCATCAGCAGCCCGAGATGATAGATGCTGCTCACCACAGCTCCAGCAGCCAGTTAGCCCGGGATGACGACTTCTGCATACAGATCTCACCTGGCTCGCTGTCGTCCGCCGCCTCCAACTGAGCTGCATGCTCTCGACGTGGAAGTTTGGTGCATGAGAGAACACACCAAATAGGTGCTGGTGAAGTTCACTACGGAAATACGAGGAGTGGTGTGACGTACGTGCGAGTGTGTGCGATCGTTAGGTATGTAAATTCCAGGGGAGTTAGGTTAATTGGGTCTGAAAAAGATGTGGGTGTGTCCCTCTCCTTCATGACAGAATTATTTACATAGCAAAGCTGTAATTACCCTAACGAAGCCCCCGTCATACTGGCGAGAGTGTGCGCGCGCACACACACACAAACGGGTTTGCGTTCAATCATGCCAAACCTGTATTTTTCATCACTCCAGATTCCTCACACACGCGCCTCATTCACACGCTGCCTTCTAATTGAACGCCGTCCTCTGCAGTGCCAATCAGTCGGCTTGTTGGATTAGGTTCTTTGGCGTCTAAGAGAGACGTGGGACCTATTGGAGTACTTAGCAATCACTTCCTTCCTTCTATCCCCCCCGGCGTTCCCTTGTAGAAGCAAGTTTTTCCCTTTGTCAGAAAGAGATAACAGAGCGAAAAGCAAATATTTGCTCATGTTCATATCGATTTACAATGTCTGAGGAATGTGTCAGATATTGAGACAACACGCGTTTCACCTTTGAATTAGAAACTAGCTGAGAGAGCGTTTCGACGTCACCGTCAGGGATGTTCTGTGTTGTTTGGTGTTTGTCTTCTCTCCCGGAGTTCCGGTACTTTCCAGTCTATAGTTCCTCCTACTTCTGGACCTGCTGATCCTGGGTCTGCCTCCCTGGAGTTCCGACCTGCCGGACAGTGGCTTCACTGCCTCATCTCCCGCGTTGCTCCCGCTGCCATGGGTCAATGGACGGGCGTGGGCGGACATGCACCGTTGGACTGGATCTCCTTTCTTCATAGTGTCTCCTTCGTGTTTTCATTGTCTGCAGATACCAGCGTCCATTGCTGGTGTGTCCATCCCAGGCAGAGCGATCCCTCTTTCTGTGGCTCCTCATGAACTTTCTGCCTTTTTCCCCTCAGCAGTTTTTCTTCAGCCTGATTGAGGACAGAAGGGTGTTGAGAATAAGAATACAATTGAATTGTAATTGAAAATAGATTTTCTTTTTTTTTTCTTTTTTTTTTTTGTAGGATTGCACAAAATGTACCCAGATTCATTTCACTAAACTCCTCAAATGGGCAACGCACAACCAGGATCGAGCCACTTAACTGTCAACACAAAGCAAACAATACTTTACACACTAACACTAATAATATCCCCATTAAAACAGTCATCCTTCACCCGCTCACTCTTAGCGACTTCGGAATGTAAGTACTTCGGAATGTTCAGAGCGATAATGACTTTGGAAATCATTTTTTAAAAATGTCAATTAACCGTGTTGAGCACCAGAAATGACATGGTATTATACTGCGTACTGCTATAACAAGGCCAAGAGGACTTTTTAGTGAGACCGTCGTGAGTCCCAGGAGATGATGTACGTTCTTTGATCGTGTGTTAACAGAAGATAATGTCTGTAGGTGAGAACTTTCTTTCTTTCTGGAATTTGCACTCCCAGACTAAACATGATATCATTTTCAGAACACTGGTATATTCTTTGTAAATGATGTTAAATAATAATAACGTTGACGTATCTTATTTTTTTACCTTCCAGTTATGTGCATAGGCACACTGTGCATACAGTGGAACGTTAACGTCAAATCGCTTTGAAGAGTTGGTCCACTGCTCTAGTCTGATGTTGGAACCTCAACAAACATTCCTGTGCGTCGTAGAGTTGTTTCCCCGCCCTTTTGGCAAATATCTGCATAGCTAGACTAGCGTTGTTAACATTCCACTCATGTTCTGTGGCGAACATCAGCATTTCTGGAATTGGGAGCATGACAGTGTCACTACAGGTGCAGCGTCAGAGAACCACAAGCACCACCGGAGCCTTTTTGATTTGATTGTATGACGACTGTAGGCCTCGTTTTCTCTGCTCCTCATCACATCATTTATTTCAGTTCAACTTTACAGCCACACACCGTAAGTACGCCGCCACTTCAAAACTGTTTCATTTCTCAGCAGGTGTTTTTCGCAGGTATTTTATGGTGTATTTGCCCTTTAACATGTGCACTGAACACCCAACCCAGAGCCTTCGCCCAGGCAGCAC
>CAAKHB010001109.1:37212-51037 GCA_901007665.1 Aeoliscus strigatus
TGACCTGCTGGGATAATTGCAGGTGGGAAGAAAGAGAGAAGTGCATAGAGAGATAAGCAAATCATAAGCGACGTCCTCGGTTGATGACTAACACCTTCATCTCCCTTCAGAGCTGCTGTGAGGAATACTTGGAGAGCTTCACTGGGCAGCTCCAATTATTCTCACAGAAGCTGAAAACACAGAAACATTATTAATCCAGACGACTCAGTGTTCCTGCCAGCAATAAAGTCCATAAGGATTTGTTTCTAAGGGATCTTACAAACATTTTTATGAGGAAATGTGCAGCAGTTTTTGGGCGTAGTCTGCCACCTAGTGGTGGAATATCTGCCGGTGCACACGGTGTGGGCGGCCTCCGTTGATTGAGGTGACAAGAGGGTGTTAGGTCTCACTGTCTTTACTTAGAGCAGAGGTGTCAAACATTGAGCCCGCAGGCCAAACGTATCCTCCCCAGACAGTCCAATGGGATGAATGTTCAAGGAGTGGAAGTTTCATTTTTTTCAGTAAGAGAGAGAACTGCTGTTCCTGTGCCTGTTTGAGAACCAGAGATAAAGGATTTCTCCTCCTTCATCACACCACTTTAGTCTGTGGGGTGAATCACTTCACATACACGTATAAAAATTTCAACATCATCATCTTTTTAAATGTCTACTGCTTTATCATATTTGTACCATCTTTTTTTTTTTTACACTGGTGAAACTTGAATCAAACTCTAATACAGTTTTTCCTTTCTTAAATTATTGTTCTGAAGATTGCCGTTTTACACTTGAATGTTGAACATCTTGACAAGTTGTAATCCTTCTTTTCAGTTCCAGAAACGTGTCTCTAAATGTTTTGTACTTTTCTAGCTCCACTGCAAGTTGTTCCACGTACGTGTAAATGATAAACTGAGGCAGGATATTGCTGAAATTGCACTTATTCTTAAGATTGTTAATATTGTAAAAGGATCACTAATTGTATACATTTTCATATAGTACTTGTACTTATTAGCAGTAACACAAAGGGAAACATTTTGAGTTGTAGTATTATAGTAATATTTATATAGGTTTATACTACTATTTTACTGGTCTCCAATCAAGCAGATTTGGTGCAGAATTGAAATATTTCATGACAAATTATTGACTCTATCACTCTATCACTCTTCTCCCACTCCCACTCTTAAAACTTGCCGCTTTCCAGTCTGTCGCTTGTTAAATCAGCGTTTCATCAGCTGTTAACATCAGTCCATTAACACTACGGTGTCATCAGCCTCTCATCTGTTTGAAATGTGTTGTCTCTCTCCCCAGCTCCACCCAGACGTTCATCAGTGCATCAGAAGGATCGTCAGCTGCCACCAGAGTCTGATCGGCTGCTCAGGACAACCGGCCTGCAACCACGATCTCATCATCACATGCTCGGTGAAATGAATTCACTCATTCACCCAACTCTCCTGATTGACCTTTATTTCCAGATGCTTCAAATGAAATAGTCACATTGTTAATTTTTTTTGACTGAAATACATTTTTTTATTTATTTTTTTTTGTGAAACTACGCTCACGCTTGAGAACACGTACCAACACGGCAGGCAGACGGAGGTAGAGATGCACGCACACGCCCACGCGGGAGGGAAGTTCACCTTTGGATGTGTTCATTCACAAATGAAACAGCGGAGGAACAACAATATTCATTTAACTGTTCCACATCTGGGGAGCTCCCAGCACACTGACAGTTCATCAGTATCACATGACCTCCCCAGGGGATTGTGAAAAATGGTTGTGTGTAGTTTCCTATAGGAATGCACACCCCCACTTGAAACGCAGCACCACTTACAAACACACACTTCAGATACGGCAGGTTTCCTACGTGGCTCCGTCCTCGTCCTCCTCCGGTTCCGGCAGACTGCCGGGACAGGGCTCCATGGTAACAGCGACGCCCATGCCACTGCGCCCGACCGGCATGTTGGTGACGCACGTCCATTCGTTTCTTTCTGGGCAGTAACACTCGACGTTGCACAGGAAGCCCTGTTGGTTGAAACCACCTGAATGGAAGAGAAACATTTCACAACAGAAGTCATGAACGTATCGTTCTGACATGTTGACAGTATGTCCACATTCTGACCTCCTCATGGTGATTGTCACTGATGAAAAGCGATGTATTGGTAACCTCACAAAAAGATTCCTAAAAAATCTAAAAATCCCTATCTCATCTAAACAATCATATCTCACTCAATTATTCACTGATTGCTCTGAAATTTCATACACACATTGGGGGGAGCGTCCACTGTTATGTCACAAAATTGTCATCCGGATTGGATCAAAATGGCAGACAGGAAAAAGCCAGTTAACAAGGGACACTAACAGTCAAGTTAACATGGGAAATCCTGTTTGTGACATTTTTCAAAAAATCCTAAAAATAACCTTTGATTCCGATTCACTTGCAATTAGTTATGCTGATGTAGAATGGCCATATTGACGAACGTGCCAAGTTTTGTGAGGATCTGGCAGTCAGTCAGAGCTCCACATCTTTAACATTGAAAAGCCCATTTACGACACAGTTAACCATACATCATTAGTGTGAGTGTGTCCGATTTATAATATGGGTGGATATGAACTGCTTGGTGGAGGTCAGCGTTATCCGAATGCTTCTTTAGTTCTAGCAGGGCTTACTTTAATTTAATTACCTTCTGTTTGTGGTGTTTAAGAGAACAGAGGAAGCCAGAATGGCTTGACTCATTATCAACCAACGTCACTTATCCCCACAAGCAGTCAGGTATAACTGGTGACACCGGTGTGTGAGGCATTTGTCACACAGCTCCAACGAGTCTCACCACAACCTCTTTGTTGCCTGACAGGCAAAACACACACGGTGTCTAAAATCCACTGAAAGTAGTGTGTGTTTGCACTTCAGGTCTGAAATCAGTATCAGTGCTTGTGTTAAAACATTGAGTTGTGATGAAACGGACCCAGCACAAAGATGCGTCCTTGGTGGACGGTAACTCCGTGGGCGCTGCGGCAGTTCTGCAACGAGGCCCTGGGCTCCCACATGTTCCTGGCAATGTTATAACGCTCTACAGAGCACAGCTGGCTCCGCCCATCGTAGCCGCCGATAGCATACAGGTACGAGTTGACGCACACTAACCCTGCAAAGACAGAGACATTTCACTTTTTTTTTACATATATTTATCGTTACATTTCTACTTCTAATATATGTTTATCATATTAATATTGCATTCAAATGAAAGTGTCACGGACACTCGTGAACAAACTCACCTAGCCCGCTGCGTACGGTGCTCATGGGTGCCAGCTGGTGCCAGGTGTTTGTGTCCGGCTGGTATTTCTCAGCCGTGTCCCAGCGGTTTTGTCCGTCAAACCCTCCGACCACGTACAGAGCCCCGCCGCACGTCGCCACCCCGGCGCCCAGACGCGCCACCGACATCGGGCAGACAAAGGACCAGCGGTCTGACTCCGGATCCCACCTGCACAGGCGACGGCCGTCGTACGGCGAGGTCAGGACGATGTGTTCGGAATATTTAATGGCAACCAGACCAACGAATGATTGCGACCAAACTGAAGAGAGGCCCAGCAGTGTGCCGTAACAGTTCTATCCATGGATGCCCAGCAACTTTAAGTGCATTAAGTTTCATTAGAGAGGAAACATTCATCTCGTCTGGTAGTTTGATAAGAATTCGAAGCCTCTGAACAAACCTGACTTACAGGGGTGTGGTGAATAATAACAACATGGTTATAATGTAGTATTAACATGTGTTAATAATGTACCTTCTTTAACAAGTGTAACGGAGCATATCCCCCATCATACTGGACTGTATTGGACTGTATCGTCTCGTATAGGATTTTATCACACTACTGCAAAAAAAAAAAAAAAAGGGAAATGGATTGTTCCTGTATCATATTGTACTCAGTGTATCTACATATTGTAACATCCTGCATTGGAGAGATACTCCACTACTTCCTTATTATTGATTGACAGGTGATTTGTGTCTTCTCTCTCTGTCAAAAAACATCTACTTCCAGATCTTCTATACAGTCTATAGAACGGCCCTATTCCAGACAGGTTTGCTGACAAAACGTTTCAAATCACCTTCATTAATGGGAACAAAATGGCTGCTGGGTTATTGAAACACAGACTAACGCTCCATCTTTTCTGGGGAATCATTGACTAAAACCAAAGTAGTGAATATTGCTTTGTTATTGTCTGTAATATGAAACCCTGAGAGGTGAATCATGATGAAGCACATTGGTTCACTGGCTGGTTAATGATTAAGAAGGTTGTTTGCTTGGCGAGTTCCAGCTGCTGATATTACATCACCTGCCCTTCCACCCAGAAGTCAGTTTAAGACACTGACATGACACAAGTCCACGAACTTTCAGTGACAATCATCACACATCAGTGTGGAGGACTTTCTGCAGCATGTTGCTTGGACTCATCATCAATACAGACAAAACAAAATAAAACAGGATTACAACTCCTCCCTGATGTGAAGTATTCTGGATTCCATGGAGAAGTGTCTCGACACGTTTGAAAAGAGCCGGTGTTGTTTCCTAATTAGACAAAAATACCTGACGTCTTGACAGTTATTAAAGTTGAGCAGCAGCTATTCATGTGTCCATGATCCATGCTCAGACTGAGGTAACTGCCCTTAACCCAACAACACGCGCGGAACAAAAGAGCCCTTTACCGCCGTTCAGGTACAGTGGACGTCATTAGAGTCGTGGATGAACTCGTCTCACCTCTCCACCGTGTTGTGATGCGTGGAGCCCTGGGAGCCTCCGACGGCGTAGATGCAGCCGTCCACCACGCCCACCCCGACCCTGTTCCTGGGGATGTTGAGGGAGGCGCGCTGACTCCACTGGTTGGTCATGGGGTTGTAGCAGCACAGGGAGCTGGACTCGGTGTTGTTCTGAAGCGACAGGTTCCTGCCTCCAACCTGTGGAACAGAAAAGAACGTGATCAGCATCATCGAATACGTCATACTGACGTGTTAAACACCAACTTTGTGATGGGCTCATGTGACAATACCACACATCTTATCTCACTTTGAATGTCAAAGTAGAAAACTGTCCATGTGGGGTACAGTCTTATTCCCATTTGATCCTGACTGTTGATGTTGATGACAAGTTCGTTGAGATTTAGCTGTTAATCGCCGGTTGTCTGATACAAAGTTCTTCTGCTACATTCCGGGCAGCGGGACGCCCTGGGAGTCAATGGAGCGCTTGGCGGCTGCATGACGAGTGGAAGAACTGTCGAGAAGGCGGAACCCTCTTTTGATTGACAGCGATTTTAAACTGTACCAGCATTTTCCGGCTCGGCCCCCTGCACAAAGACAGCAGCCTGCTGTGGGTCATTTATGAGGTAATATAGTCAACACAGTTCAACACAGTTTTAGTGTTTCCTTGATGAGCCTTTTCCTTGTTTCCAGCATTTTCCACAAAAGACTTTACATTTAAGGGACAGCGATAAGACAGAGGAACAGAGGAGTGTTCTGTGCAGACACTCAGACACAACCAGAACAAGGGACTCTTGTCAAATGGTTCCCTCGTGGCCAACCTACAGTATAGAGCAGTCCGAACAGTGCGCAGGCGCCCAGTCCACTGCACGGAGCGCCCATGTCGGCCAGTTTTATCCAGACGTTCCTCCTGGGATCGTACGCCTCCATGGTGTCCAGTGAGTGCTGCCGGTATCTGAACAGACAGAAGCAAACGAGAGCGAGCTGAAGGAAACCGTACCGACTGTGGCTTCGGATAACCATTACAGATGTGGTTTCCACGGAAACTACAAGACAACAGCGGAGTCGGTTCAGAGAGACAAAGCAGCGTGCTGCTAACCTATGAGATGCGCTGCTAGAAAGTGCTTCCCGTCAAACCAAGTGTATAAACATAGAATGTGTTCAAACGCATGAAGATATAAGCTACAGCTGACAAACAGTACAGTACAGAGACAAGAAACTAAGGTACTAAAATGGCCTCCGGAATGACAAGTTGCACAGTTTATTCTGCACAGCTGTACAAGAACTCACAAACATGAAGCTCCATGACTGTGGTTGTGGCTGCAAGCGGCAGCTTCCAGTGGCTGTTGGACCAACTGGGATTAAACCTGATCTGAAGTCAGCTGCTGTTCTACGTCCAACCTGACAGTCACTTTGGTTGCACCATCGAACCATGTTGCCACGGACGCCGGGTGTATATCGTACGCCTGTGGTGTCGCTGCTCACGCCGTTGTCACTAACGTGAACCCCACCTGTCTGTGTGGAGACATCCGACGCAGGCTGCTGAGTCAAAACAACCGTGTATGGCCTCTGTTATTACCTCCACCAAGGAGGTTATGTTTTGGCCAGCGTCCATCTGTCCGTCTGATTTTTTGTTTTGTCTCTTTTTATTTGAGTCCTAAAAAATATATGGCTGCAAAGTTAGGTTCCAGTGTATCTTGGCAACGTGCGCTGCTATGATGTCAGCTTGCTTGTCAAGTTGTTTTTTTCTTTTTTTTAAAGGAACCTTTTGGATGTCGGTTGTGTGACTGTGGACAGTCACACATCAGTCTGCAGATCCCTCTCCTCACTACCAACGTACGCTACCTGAATCTGAACAAAGACGTCACATGGATGAGCCCCGGTAAGACCAGAAAGACTTTATTTGAATTAAGTCAATTTTGGCCTTAAGACGACTCAACTTCAAGATTTAGAGCGTGTGATGTTATCTTGTAGAAGCAGATATGACATCACCTATGAGCTACAATATATGAATTCTACTAAATGCAAAGTAAGTGTATACGCATTGAAAAAGGCCATAAGTAACGTCACTGATGAGACATGAGATGAGATAAGTACCCGCCGGCCACATAGACAAGTTGGGTTCCACGGATTGGTGCAGGAGGAAGCTTCCTTAACGTCATATCCTGGAAGATTTTCGACAGGAAGTCCTTACAGGAATTGGCCTGCCGTTGAAAAAGGGAACGGTAGATTCACTCAACTCATGAAGTTCATTTATATATCGGTAACCAAAGGCAAACGTGTTTTCTCCTTGAAGTGCAGGCAGGTGTCCACATCACCTTGCTGAGGATGGGACACGACAGGAGCTGGCTCTTCAGGAACTTTGGGGGCAGGGCGTAGATGTGGACAGCGTTCAGGAGCGCATGCAGGTACTGGGCTCGGCCCTCCATGTCCCAGCGGACCCAGTCTGTGCACGCTTTGTACACCTGGAAATGACACGAATGAGTGTGACGCTGGTCGGGTCCCGAACACGTTGAATGACTTGGACTGACGGGGACCGATGACAGATGGATTTACATCGGGAACACGTCATGTTTTGATTACAACATATTCCTTAAACATCCAACTTGAAGTAGTTTACACGCACCTCAGACTCACAGAGCACCTTGATACTGTCCTGACTGATGAGCTCCAGCAGCTGGCAGTGAGAGAGGCTGAAGAATTCATCTTCTTTAGTCACCTGGGTCGGGACGGATATTTGAATACAGGATTTGAAGTTTTTAAGGCTTCCCTTTCCTTTAACTGATGTACGTTTTACGTACATCAACGCATTTCATCATGAAGCGGGTAAGAAAACCTCAAAGCCAAGTTCGGGTTCACCACAAAAACAACACCGATCATGATCGCTGTCAGCGGACATGAACAGAAACACGTCTGACCGGCTCAGCATTCACTGCTGAAACAAGAGCGTACAAACAATGCCCAAGTACATGTAGGTAGTACATGGGCGTCACTCGGCTTCCCGAAGTGATGAGACGCACAAGACTCCCCTTGGAAATCTTGGACATTTTAGGAATTTCATCGAAGATTTTAACATGTTCTAGATACTTTGACCTGATCTAGAGCTCGGCAGTCTAAGATCTCTGTCAGTTTAAACCTCTGAACGTCGCTCAGGGCTCAGTTCAGCAAATTCATCCACAGCGATCGTGTCCTGCTCTCCGTCTCTAGTCTCTCACTTGTCTGTGACAAAACCGCCATCGTTGTCGGTTGATCCGTTTCCTCCGTATGAAAGTAACTTAAACAGCGTCTAAGAAAGCGTGTGTCGCATGTCGTGGTTGCCGTGCCGACTCCAAGGGTCCTAAACCGACGTTTAAAGAATCCAGAAGATTGTGCGTGTGTGTGTGTCTATTCTTCCCGCACACCTCACCTCATTGAAGTGTGTGTTGATGTACTCTCTGCTCTGCTGGTGCAGCTCCGTGCAGCCGATCTCTTCGGCGAAGCGGGCGATGCCGATGACGTTGGCCGGCTCCAGATGCTTCGTGAGAAAGTCGCAGCACGCTTTGGCCACATCCTCCATCTGATACCTGGTGGAACAAATGTGTCTGACACTCCGATTCCAGCCGATTCAAAAAGCCCCGGCGTGATCTTTTCCTGTCTGGTTACCTCATGGCGGCCAAAAGAAGATGCAACACACACTTCTCGCCCACAGTGATGTGGGAAGTGTAGGCAAAGTCAATGAGCCTTCCCACCACCTGGGGGCAGACGTCACGCAGCGTGACCTCTGAGGCGTGACACTCCTTGAAGCTGCTGGTGAACATGGCTCTGAAGTAGGAGCTGCAGGAGGCCAACACCACCTTATGAACCTGAAAACGTTCTTACGTGTGAATGCAGTAAAACCGACACTAACACGGGCAGACACAGGGACTCAGTCTCACCTTAAAGTCCACGGTTCTGTCCTTGTACGTGACATGAAGCACCAGGTCACACAGCAGTTCCTGCTGCCTGAACTCCTCCATGGCCTTCAGGGACTTGGACGCGTGGGTCTCAACGGTGTAGTCAAGATACCCAGACCCGTGCATCGATGGGACGGCGATGGCTGAGAAATCAGGGTCGCGAGTCGTGCGTCTCTTCCTCATCGGGCAATTCATCGTCAACGAGGAGAGGAGCGCTCCAGAATGTCTGTTTTAGTTTTCTCTAATTACCTTCTCTGTCTCAAAGACTTTTTCTCAGTTACGGCCTCTTTTAGGTCCCATTGAGGTCAGGCTTCGACTCCATCACTGTGAAGACTCCAGCGAGCCAAATGTCCCATGTTCCTCCATTTTCCCTCAAAGTGAACACAAAAATCTATTCAGCGAGGAGACATATCAGAAGAAATTAGTGAACGGCGTATTTCTTCTTTCCATTGGTAATCCCAGCCAGAGCCAGCAGGCAAGAACACAAGCAAGCAGTCTAGAGGAAAAAGCACGTTGCTGCATAAACTAAGTTAAGGTCATGTTCCTCTGAGAACAAACTTCCAGAGTGAAACGCATGAAACTCCTTCATCCGCCGATCCAGGCTCCGACATGATCGGGACAAACGATATCAGGATCAGAGAGCTCCCAGTGCCTGAGTCCGACCACGATCGCTGACCGTCCAGGTTTTACAGGGTTTGGACAGTAAATCCAGTCTGACATTTCAGCAATTTGCTGCTCCACAGATGAAGGGAAGTGGCTGGCGGCTGCACGTTCACACACATCCTGGCGAGGACGCCGTCACCTCTGATGGGACATCTGAATAAATGTCAAATGAATCGAAAATGAGGATATACACATGTACACATATATATCTATACAGACACATTTAGGTTTCCTGTGTGCATACGTATGTGGGAGAGTCACATCCAGTTTCACTTCCTTACTGCTCAAACGACTCAACGCGGTGCTGCTTGCTCTTAGAATCAAGTGTTTCATACTTAGTGGTGCCGCATTTGGTCGTGTTGTGATTTGACAAAACATATAGAATGGTATAGAATTAGTCCATACAGATACAGATGTTGTTGAAGTACGGAGCCGTATGTCCATGTCAACTGAACATAATGACTGAACTTTGCACACACTTTCTATTTTCTGTCCAGGTCAGCAGTTTATTTCTTTTTGCCAATTGGAAAATATAAATCACATCTTGCTTTAAGTGAATAATGTTAAAAAACATAAAAAACAAAGATTCCCCCGCCTTCATTTTTATATTCTCCAGAACTCCAGAACATTCTCCATCCTCCTGAAATTGTGAGTCATACTGCAATTTGTCAAACATGATAACATAAATAATGTGATGATTCTTGAAATCAATAAAAAGGCCACAAAAAAATCGGACCCAGAATCTGCAGCCAAACCAGTTTTAACAGGACACCTCTTGGCTCAGCAGTCAGTGATTATGAGTCACAGCCGACACTAAAAACATGTTTCCCACTATTTAAAGCAGCAGAAGGTATGAATGATTCCAAACCACACGCCAGAAGCTGCTGCCAGCAAACATGACTCATGAATATTACGGTTCATACACCATCTCTGCAAGTGTTGGATCTTTTTTCTCTCCTCCTGTCAGCGTAGGCAGCCGCCGTCTTTCGGCTCATCTCCACCGACTGGAACCGGTTTGAGCGGCCCGACAAAGACCCGAAAAGAAACCACTACTAATTAAATGCCCGTAACATGACAGCCAGCGAGAGAGCAGACGTTCACAAACACTACACGCCGCGTTTCTGATGATAATGCTCAAGTATTCACTCTTACTGCATTCAGAGACTAGAATCGGTGTGACTGACTTATAAACAACTAAAGAAACTAAAAACTAACTACAAACTAAAAGAGAGGTGAATATCAATGGAGGACATACAATGACAAATTTCACGTGTGAGATATGTCCATGTGTGTAAAAAGGCATATGTACACATATACATACACATATGTACACATTTGTTAAAAATAAAAATAACAAATAATAGAAAAACTGTGGAATCAAAAATGATTGAACTGATTTAAATACACCTGAAGTCCAGAGGTGGGAAGCAGAGAAAGTGAAAGCTGGCTCAGCATGTTGAGTAAAGCAGCCCCGGCTGACCTGAGAGGTCTGGACGCTTCATTATGTGCAAGTAGGATAGAGACTATTTAGGCCACTAAGTGTTTTATGAGGCAGTAAAAGTATTTTAAATTCTGTCCACTGACAGAGCCAGCAGGGTGATTTAAGGATCAAAGTGCATTTCCTTGAAATAAAAACTGAAGCAGCTGCCGTTTGTTGGCTTCTCTGGGTCAGTTTCTGATCTTTGTGTTTATCTTTGAGTTTCACCAAAATAATTTTACATTCATTTCATGTGACAGTGTTCTCTGGAAAGTCGGCAGCGCAGGTTCTGACTGCCAGGAGGTGCAGGGACAGTTCTCACAGAGCAGCTAGTTGTTGTGTAATCCTGCTGACCGACGGGGGCCCTCAGAGACCAGCGCCAATGTAATGAATCATGTTTCTGTTTCGTCGAACGGATCTGCAACTTCACGGTTTCGACCTCAGAGAAAATTGGTGCAGTAGTTTGCGTTAACAGTCAAACAAACACTCGCTCACACTGACACAAAAAAGTGAAGAATAAAACTATACTTGTTGGACGTGGGTAGTGCTTACATTCAGACAAGCCCAGAGCCAGCCGAGTGAACCGCTTCTGTTATGATAACCTTCTATACATTTCTGCAAATTCAAACCACAACTGAAAGTCAGGACTCTTAAAACAAACATTATTATTGTTCAGCGCTGTGTCCATCGCATGAACCGTGGGACAATCTGTCTCTTGTTATGCGCACACAAGCTGAAATGTCTCCTCTATCGAGTGAACTTTACCAGTGACAGTAAAAGCTTAGAGCTGCAGAGAACATTGGCATGTGAAACACAAATGAAGGTCCAATTAAATAGAACACAGACACAGCACCGGTTCAAGGACAAACCTATGTTTCCCCCCACAAGATGAAGAGGCGCAAACACGATGGAACCCTCTTCTTTTTGAATGTTTCAAATGTTTGGAACACACTTGATTTGTGGTGTGTCTCCTTCAACAACTCTGCGAAGCCAAACCGACTGTATTTCCAATAAACACACGGACATTCCACAGTGTCACTTGCTGTTTCAGCTTGAAGCAGAACAAATCAGCTGTTGTGCTGCAGAGAAATAAAACACGGCTGCTAAGCTTCCAGCGCCGACAGTCAGTACATAACATGCAGCTGGACCGTTTCAGTAGGCGAGGGGGCGAACGAGCACTTTGTTTTGGCTTTTGACCGATGGCTATCACTGGCTTGTGAAGGCGAGCAGATTTTAGGAGTTGCACAATCAAATCTGTTCTCAGGGCCGACAGTCAGGGCGCCTGTTCGCTGGTCATATGACCGAAAAGGGCGAGATGGGAAAGGGAGGGCGGAGGGTCCTCCCTCAGTCCAGAGTTTTCTATAAGGGCCCATTGTGTAAGCATATATGAGGGAGACCTTCTCGTTCTGGTGGAGCTGAACTCCACAGGGTGCACGTCCTGAATACCACCACAAACATTGCTCAACTCTCCAAAAACACGTACTCTCCACTGTTTGTTGACTATTGACTGAAAAAAAAAAAGAATGTATGTTTGATCAAGGTCCTGCAATAAAAAAAAGTATCTTTTGCATCAGACGGCTTCAGTCAAAGGATTCATTTGCTTCTTCTAGTTCTTCTCCCCACGGAGGTGGCCTGGGGTGGCACCGGTCCGTCGATAAAAGCAGCATCCTTCCCGTTTAAGAGATTTAAAATGACAGGACATGTGCATTCACTGAGGAGAGATATGTTCTTTTAAGACATAAAGAGATCATCGTTGTGCAGTAACTCTTGATAGTTAACCATTTATCGACCGCTGCAGGTGTCGGACAGCGCGTTTGCAGATGGACGGTTCCATTCTGCGCCAGTATCTGAGCTGAACACGTAATGAACAACTGGACAAATGAGGATACTCTCGCTTGATCTTTGACCGTGTGTTGACTGCTGAGGTGTCAATGTGCACAAGCAGTGACACAACCTCCTCTGCCATGATGTTTCTTAACAGTCTGGACGGCTGACAGAGGTCTAAGGTTACCGCTGAGAAATAGAAAACCTCTGAAAGACCTTATGATGGTGAGCAATTATGACACAGTCAGCATGTGGTTTCATTTTCAATCTGTGCAGAAATTTGATTTGTTAGAAAAAAAAAAAAGATTTTGACATAATAGACTTTTAATTCTTCACATGTCAAATTACACAAAAATATAAAAACTCCCACTGCACCTTTGACTAGCCAACCAATGAAACAAATTACGGACTAAGTCTGCAACAGGAACTTCCCTTAAATTGAAGGATTTCTCCTCTCCGGACTATCCCGTTATTGAAGTTCACGGTGGTCCAGAGAAACATGAGCTTCTACTGCAGGAGATGCTGCTTTCATGAGACGGATGGGGTTTAAGACGACGACGGCAGTGTGGGGTGACGAGTAGAGCTGATGACACAGATACCACCAGATAACAAGAGACTGACAGATACTAACATACCAGCTGATGGTACTGTATCACAAGTTACCTATTCCACCTAATACCACCAGCCGCAGTAAGGCGTTTTCACCTGCAGAGGGCGCCACGTTTGATGCAGAAGTGTTTTGCTATGAGTTGCACTCAAATAAACAAAGAACTGAGTTGTAGTGTGTGTGTGTGTGTGTGTGTGTGTGTCTGTCACTATGGTCAGACAGACAGAAGAAACTAGTCCTCGTTTCATACATACGTGGAAAAGGGTTGCATCGTTTCCCTGTTTCAAGGGAGAAAAAAAAAAGCACCAGTATGCTGATATGAAACAACATGACGCTACGACTCGACGTTGTTTGGAGAAAAACGTCGCCACAAACGTCACGAGTGTCGCTCACACACACACACACACACACACACACGCACGCACGCACGCTCCGGAGGGGAAACAGGGCGCGTCTCGTTCGACAATGAAAAAACAAAAAAAAGTGTCGAAACTCACCGAGTCCAGAGACGTTCGTCAACTCCCGGTGTCGGTGGAAACACGGATCAACGACACCGACCACTTCGGGGGAGTTTCCTGCACGGTGCAGCTTCGACGGGAGGC
>CAAKHB010001109.1:78934-89354 GCA_901007665.1 Aeoliscus strigatus
TCTCAGACTGGTACTCACTCCCTGACGTCGCAGCGGCCTTCAGCAGGTCCAGAGCTTCACCTCCAAGGACACACATGAGAAGAGTCACAGTAACACACACCCCGCCAGCCATCGCAGCCATCCGCCCTGCAGCCAACCTTATGTTAGACTTGCGTTGCTTTGAATACGTTCGCGTCTGCACAGTCTTCTGGTCTTCCCCTCCTCTGCTCTGTCTCGGTCTGTGACCGTCGACGACGCTGATCGCTGGGTGTGTGGAGCCGCAGCAGCTGACCGACGCTTTAGAAGCAGCTTGACGAGAGTGAAACAGGAACAGCAAGTGTGACGAATCACAGGAAAACCTTTGTTTTATGTCTCTGCCAAAAGGTCAGGTTTTCTTACATCACGAGGAAATCCGAGAGAGTTGTGTCATACCTACTGGAGTTGTTTTTAAATAAAAGGACATTACACAGAACCCCCCCCCCACACACACACACACACACAGGCCCGTCTTTATACAAAAACCACACTTGGCACATTCAGTGCAAATATCAAAAGAACAATAGTTAAATATTCAACAGCACAGCTGAGGGAAAGTAATAAAACGTCTCTGGTGTCACTTTGTGCTGGAGATCGCCCTCTAATGGACAGAAGGACACAGAGCAGCTGCAGGTGCACAGAGGCTCCAATCCAGCGTGGAACCTTCTGGAGCGTCCTGCAGGTTGTCAGACATTGTCTCTGTGAGGCCACGACAGCTTCTTGCTGCTCTGGAGACTCCACCCCAAAGCCGGCGAGCCGTCTCTGGATATGCTGAGGTTGGGAAGTCCGCCGCTGGACGTCCGCAGGGAGGTGAGCGCCTTGTTGATCCAGCTGTTCCTTGCCTCTTGCAGATCGTTGGCCAGGATTCCGCTCTGGTGCTCCAGGTCCTGTGCGTGCGTACGAGCACATGTTACGAATCCCCTGGACGTAGTTGCAGTTGGAGAACTGCTCCAGCTTTGGAGATACTCCTCATCTCACCTGGATCTTGCATTTGGCCTCCACCACCTGAAGCTTGGTCTTGGCCAACGCCTGCTCCAGCCCCCGGATCTGGGCCTTGAGGGACAACTTCTCCTGCTCCTCCCTCCTCCGTTCTGCTGCTGTGGGACCAGCGCTGTACGTATCCAGGCCCTGGATCTCAGTCGGAGTTAGCGGCTCACCTCCGCCGCCGTCCACCATGTGTCGACAGCGGGAACAAGACTTTACGGCACTCTGCAAAGGTGGAGAGTGGTAATTTTAAGGTCACATCTGGATCAGAATAATTCAAATGAAGTCAATAAGTGGGTGGTGAGTTGGTGGGAAATACTCATTATCATTTCATTTGGCTTTCATTTTCTTTGTAAACATCCCAACATGTGACGTCCCAATGTCCCACTGTGTTTACAGGAATGCAGTAAAAAAAAAAACAACAGGAGCTCAGTGGACGACGTCGACTCACACGGCCCAAACGTGACGGACATGTGGACCATTTCCATAGAAAAAGAACGGATCTGCGACAGGATTCTCATCGTTGATTTAAAAGAGCCGTCAGACAGATTCTACTCGTTCACCAACGCCACGTCTCTGGAACTCACCGAGGTGACTGAACTTCAGCAGAGTTTGTAGAATCACAGCCGCCAACGCGGCGCTCAGAGTGACGAGAAAGGAGATGAAAGGAGGAGGGACGAGGAAGACACCATCTCACCTGGAGTGACTCCAGCTCCTCTCTGTGGGCGACCTGCTGCCTCTCCAGACGCTTTGTCAGCTGACTGCAGATCTGAGCAGAAGGAAGGAGCGTTTTCTTTTTGGAAAAAACCCCCACATCCAGTCCCTGGAAATCTGGTTTTCATTTCTCCAATCACGTCATGCTGTCATCACTTGTTTGTACCTGTTTGTAGTCGGCGATGATGCCCGATGATCTTCTGACTTCCTGCTCTGTTTTCTCCAGTTCTCTCCGAAGAATCTCCTTTAACTGTCAGAAGAGACGAGTCCTGTTTTTTCTTTTCGACACAAACACCCTCAACGACTGTGTGAAGACAGAAGCTCGTACCATGGCAGCCTCCTCCTCCTTCCCTCGTTTCTCCTCCTCTGTAGCCTGCAGTTGTCGTCTGGTCGACAGGAGGTCTTTGGTGAGTTCCTCCACGGTGTCCTCCGCCTGTCAGCAGAGTGACAATCAGTCCAGAACCATTCTCGTCAGCAAGACGCAAAGAGTTGTTGTTCTGTCTAGTTTCCTCAGGGAGCCGCAGACAGAGGTCCTGGACCTCCTTGGAACAAACCACCTCTGACACCAGGAGAATGTTCCAGAAAGTAGGTTTAACCCCTTACAGGGCGCTTGTGGAAATAATTGGGAAGTCACTATTTCAACTGGGAGCGTTATAAGGGCACAAGGTTAGAAATCAAAGTGAATATGTGGCTCCGGGACATTCAGGATTATGCTCGGGAACGGGCTAAATCCTGGGTTGGAGAAGTGCCCGAAGCAGACTGAACATTAGCTGGCCAGCCAACTGTCGATGGTAGCGAGGTGTTTTCACAGACTTTTCCCCCAAAACCCTGTCCTCCTTTGCTCCACCTTCTACTTCCCACGCCGTCCCCCACCCTCTATCGCAAACTGGCCTATCAGGCTGAACGTCTCCCCCCCCAAAGACTCCCGATCAATCTAATGTGTTGGGGGTTGTGTCGCCCGGTTTTAGCACCAATGATAAACTCAATTCCAATATGTGAAACTTAGAAGTCACTGGTAAATTTGGTTTGATGTCTGTAATTTGACATTTGACAAAATATAACAGAAGCTTCTGCCGAGTTAGGGTGAGGGTTAAGTCAGGGTTTAACTTTCTGGAGCAGCCGGTAGAACATCAGACCAGACGCCCGTCTGTGGCCACCTGATTCAGAGCGTTCCTCAGGGCGATCTTGCTGGTGATCAGCCTGTAGGCCAGGTTGTCGTTCTCCTGCTCCAGACGGAGGCTGGCCTGCTGCAGACGATGGTTCTCCTTCTGCAAAACGCAACAATCTGTCAGCGTGTGAGCTGTGGCGTTTTTAGATGACGACCATCTGGTTCGAACCGGATTTCCTTCTTGCCTGCAGCGTTATAATCTAAAAATGTAGATGGGATGTACGTTTTCAAACACACAGCAGGTTCTCAGGTTTGTCAGCTTAACGTGTCAAATCTGTCAAAGGGTTCCAACCATGTATTTGTTCAAGGGGTCCTCGTCCTCATCGGCCATGATTTGAAGTCGGCATTCTTTCAGTTTGGCTTTCTTCGTCGGGACCTGGGGAGTGAGATGGTCATTTAAGACGTGTCCCAGAAATAATAACGACAAAAAAAAAAAAACCCAACAGACAACTGTCACACTTGACCGGGCGGAGGAAAGCTATCGCTAATGGATACGGTGGCGGGTGCAGATTGAGCGCAACAAATCAAGAACAGGCCCAAAGGAGATGACGATAAGGATAAGAACAGATAAGACTGACATGAACACAAAGAAGAGGGAGGGACTGTGTGAAAGCCTCAAAGGATCATCTCCATTCCTCGAAAACATCTCAAACGAACTTCCCACATATCATGTGGAAGAGGAATGTGTGTGTGTGTGTGTGTGTGTGTGTGTGTGTGTGTGTGTGTGTGTGTGTGTGTGTGTGTGTGTGTGTGTGTGCCAGCAGACATCCCTCTGACCTACGTTGCACATCTGGACACTTCATCTTCACATCTATTCAAACTCTGATAATACAAACGTGCACCGACATTTGCAGATGTCTCTCGAATGCAATTTCTAGGTTGAAATATATATATATATTTTTTTTTCACGAAAAACTGCAGTTGTGATGCTCTTCTATAGCGGTTTCTGGATGTGGATGTGATATTTTTAAGTTTCTGCCTCTGAAAAAGACAAAAATATGCAGAACTGCATTTTACATACTTTAAGTATATTGCATACATTCTCAATGTTGTACTCCAAATATTCCTTCACACACACACATTTTGAATGAGTATCGTAGTAATGGGCCTTTACCGGTTTCGTCTCAGCCACGAGGCATGCGAGGATCTCGTCCTCACTCATCTGCTCTGTGAGCTCCGAGTCGCTCGCCGTCGTGATGGACACCTCCTGCATCATCGTGCCCAGGTACGTGACCCCTGGCGCTCAGACACGACCTCTGATTCAATCACAGAGGGTCCCGCAGATCATGAAGCTGCTCCTCCTCCTCCTCCTGGACGCTGTCAAACCCCCAAAAACCGGGGAGGAAAATGTCAGCGATGTAAAAGTCAGTTTCAGGAAGTTTGTTTCCTGACAGGGATGCAGGTGAGTCTCCGTCCAGCAGGTTGGGGGGAAACACAACAACAGAGGCTGAAGTCCAACACGTCCCAACACAAGGAAACGGCTTACGGTCCAAAGGTGGGAGACAGGTATTCTCACTCGTGTGTGTGTGTGTGTGTGTGTGTGTGTGTGTGTGCGTGGTCTCACACACTAACAGAGGCGACGCTCTCACACACTGTCAGGTGAAGTGAGTGTGTGTTATGGGTGTGTAACAGGTTTTACAGGGTTTATGTGAGGGACTGACACACCCACACCCACACCCACACCCACACACACACACACACCCACCCACACACACACACACACCCTATTAACCTGTTTCCATTCAATTTCACTGATAAAATCGACCTTTGGCGCTCTCACTCGGTCCTCCAGCTCTCATTCCTGCTCTAGCTGGTGAACGTCCCACCTGTGGAAGAAACCATTAGGTCCACAGCTGAAGAAATTACCGAGCAGTAACGAATGTGGCATCTGTGACATTTCACCCTGGGGTGTTGCTGTCATGTCAGTCTATTATTGTCCTGAGCAAACAGGTCCGGCAGGTAAAGCAAAGGAATACCGGAGCATTAATGCAGAATAACAAAGAGGAGTCTGCACCTCCACTCCTGAATGACCCCCCCCCACCCCAACACACTCACACACATCGTTCCACAGCAGCCTCCTGAACTTCCTCCCTTCATTCTCAATTCTTTTTTTTTTCCCCTCATGCAGTTTCATTTCTTGTCACTGTCGGTTCTTTCACTTTCCTGCGAACTTAACCAGAAACCGATTTCATCATCCTGTACATCGGCTGTCCTCCCCCACCACTACCCCCACCGAGGAGGTTGAATGTTGACTGGTGGAACCCCCAGTGGAGATGGCTGTAAAAGCTGTCGGGCCTCCTCCTGCCATGCAGACCCCACACACTGACAACTCCATCGACTTTCTCCACCAACCCCCTGTGACATTCCAACAAGAGACGCCGTCACCAGTGGGGCTGAAGAAGAGTCGGTTCACACGGCCGCTGACATGAACAAGCTGTTTCATTTCTCTGAGTTATCAAACATGAGATGTTGTAGCCAATAGAATCGGAGTCTTAACAGCCCTGAGCAGCGGTCCAGAGAAGTCTGAATGTTAACGTGTCAGGTTTTTAACCCTTACATGCACAGTGGTCACTTCAGACGTCAGCTGTTTAACACCAACACTGGAGACTAATTCCTTCAAGATTTCTAAATAAAGAAATAAATGAAAAACACCAGAAACAAAAAATAAATCTGTAAAAAAAAAATACAAAAATAATTGAAAAAATAGGAACAAATAATGCTCTATTTTATAATATTATTCAACACATGAACCTGGAGACTGAGTGAAACCCACAGACAAGAGTGCAATTTGAATTAGTGGAAGTCCATCATGGAACTGTAGGTAAAGACTAACACCGAAATAATAATAATAATAATAATAAAAAGCAATCCAGGCAAAGTCAAACATTTATTCCTCCTCAAAAAAGAATTGTGACACATGGTGGATTTTTCTCAGAGAAATACAGTTTCCAACCATCAGATACAGAGTGCGCTTCATGGTGCCACTAGAACAGAACCACTCACCAAACGATACCTGTTACATATAGTGTCAGTGTACAAACCCAGTGGACATCTAAAGGAATGAAAATAATCAGATCACACATCTATGACAGAGCACATGTCTTCAGGGGGTGTGAGGGGACAAACGTTGGCTGTGTGGAAACAACGTGAGAACAAGTATCCTTTTATAATCAGTAAATATCATTGTGTGTTTCATCTAAATTTAAAGACAGTCTGCACATACAAAGGTGGCGCTTCCATCAACGGCACACACACACACACACACACACACACCAAGAGGTCACGATGGAGAAAAAAAACAAAAAACAAACAAGAGAGCGTTGTTGAAAACACACATTTGGTACGAAGTCACGAAAACACACTTCAACCCCAGACATGTCCCACGAGAACGACGGCACTCGTTAAAAATATATAGATTCAGGCATGGAACAAACACTGCATCTGGTCACATCACTGTCGCAGGTAAAATGTCTTCTACATACAAAACGGACAGATTCGAGGTCTATAAAACATTATACGTGACCCAAGTGTCTCGTTTCTGCCTCCAGCATCGAGCGCCGTCTGTAAACATGAAAAAAATACATCAACCGATGTGGAAGATGCTAGAACTCGGAGGCAAACATGATTCACGTGTTGTTGTTGTTGTTTTCCTTTTTCTTTCTTCCTTGCAGACTGACACTGGACTCCTTCAAAAAAGTTTGCGGTTGTACTTTTTGTCTGACAAAATGCTTAATAAAAAGTTCCCCCCTCCTTTGCTCTGACCGGTCTTCCCCCAGGACGAAACCCACGAACCTCCCAGTCGTTGTCGTTGAAACTGACAACAATAGAAAAACTGTTAGCCCTCATGTAAGGTTACGTTTGGGGTGGTGGTGGTGAACGACTCGTGGGGGGAAAGGACAGACACCTCCCACTGAGAAAGACACAACAAGTCGGTGTCTGAGCTGACATTTGAGGTTTTCAGTCCCAGAACAGTGTTTGTGGACCAACGAACATCAACGTCTCCGTGGTGACGATGGTCCGTTTCCAGGTCTACTCAGACTGTGACGATCTGCTTCGTCCACAATGGTCACACGTCCCCTCTGAGCCCACATGACATTACATGAACCGTCAAGAAAGGGGATTTTCTGAGCGCTCAAGACTCTTAAGTCCCATCTGTGTTTAGGAATCACCCGGAATTCTCTGCTGGCGCAACTGTGTCGTGTTTCCCTTTTTACAAACTGTTTCACATCTACCGCTTTTCCTCTCTGCTCACCAGTTTTCAAACTGCAGACGGAGCAAAACTTTGTATGAGAAGTTATTCCACACAGCAGTTTTTCCAGTGAATGTTGCCACCTAGAGCGAGAGTGTAGTACTGCAATATTAAATCATTTCACCTTTTTCACCATTTCATCATGCTACCTGACTGGTGTGTGACAATTAAAGTAACATATTTGTCTAGATGAAAACACTTGGGAATATTATGATGTTCCGTCTGATGGATATTATGATTATTATTGAATATCAATTATTATTACTTTGAAATCTGTGAATACTGGGCAGGAATGAGGGCAGGAGCAGGAAAAATAATCATTTTGTATTTTACATCTTGATTTCAGCACTTTATTTGCTGTTTGCTCGTTACCAGTAACATGAGGTACGTTCTGAGATGTCATGTTACCTGTTTGTCTGTCCCCTAACTTTGTCCTCCCCTTCCCTGTTACATGGGTCACGTAAGCGTCTATAGGTCCTTGAAAAGCACAATATAAAACAAATGGTATTATCATTATTATTATTATAATTTAAATTTGCTTAAACTGTGTAAGATTTCTATAAATTGTTTAAAATTAAAATGAATTGTAAAAAATGATCATATGTTTATTAGAACAGAAAAAGGTTGGGGAACGTTAGTGATCAAGCAATGAATGAACAAGTGAAGGTAGTGAAAGGATTCTACTTAAAACACTGAGTTTTATCTAAATATCTGTTTGTTTCAACGTCCACTACATTTGAAATCAGGTTTCATGGGGGATAATCGGTTCGTTTCACCTGATGACATGTGAACCAAGCCCAAGCACGGCAGGAAGGAGAATATCTGACGAGACTCACTCCGACCCCTTCAAACATGATGGATCTGACGGCGTCACCCACGCTGGGATTCATCTCCACGGGAACTCATTTGAAACCAAGCGTTCGGTACCATTTGCCGCCGTCCTCAGCCCCCCTGGCGGTCGGCCCGTGGATGTGAACGCCCGCGCACCAGCTCTGTCAGTGGGCTGAGATCTGCTCATGTGAGTAGTTGTGCTGTATCATCAATCCATCACCTGCAGGAGGGGTTCAATGACTCCTGCAGGAAACTTATTGTACCAGATGTGCAAATGTGTGCGAGACAAATTCCCACCAGGTGAGTGCGGCGAAGGTCAGACCTGGGTGCTGTACGGGCGCGGCAGCGGAGGAAACATGTCTGTGGGGCCGTAGTAGTTCAGAGGGGAGGAGCCCTGTGGGTTGAGGGGAAGCGAGGCGGACGGGTTCTCGTAGTAGGTGTGGAAACCCAGCCGCTCGCCGCCGTTGAGCGTGGCGTCTGGGAGTCTGTGGGCGCGGCCGGGGTACGGCGAGCAGGTGGGGCAGTGGTTGTGGCAAGACACCGCGTCCAGTTGATCCAGAGAGACGGGGGTGATGGCGGCGCCGTCGTTGGCCAGGGCGTTGCAGGTGTTGCAGGGAAAGTGAGAGAGAGGGTCCACTCCCCCCACAGAGCCCTTGTCCACCTCAGAGCCATTCTTCTTACAGCAGTAATACTGAAGCCAAGGGACAGACAGGGAGGGTTACACGTCTTTTCAGGGTAAAAATGATGACTTGAAACACACGTCTGAAACACACGGTGCAGCGCTGATACCTGGAGTCGACAGTAACAGAGGACTGCTACGATGCACAGCAGTATCACTCCGGCAAGAATTCCTCCGGTAATGACGATAGTTCCCGCTGACATTCGACCAGCTCTCCATCAAACCCTTCAGAGGAGCGACACAGGACGGAGCAGGAAGCAGACGGGGAACGAGAGGGATGGAAATTCAAAGTGAAGAAGGAAAGATGAGGAAGAAGAAAGTGCAGCAGCTTCTTCTTCTTTTCTTTTTTTTGCTGGATACGACAGATGAAGCTTCTGCTGCAGAATATTCAGCGTACTTATGTACAAGAAAGGTTTCTATACTGACAGCCAATGTAGGCGGAATTAGTATATTCAAGTACCATCGTGATGTAACCAAGTGATGAAACGTGTGGTAACGAGCGGTAACTTAAGCGTCTTAATAAAGTTTTTTCAATGTCACTGTGAAGTTAGAGGAACCATGAAAACAGCTGGGTCCACTCACAACAAAGATCTTCACTGAATGACGCCCGTAGAGCTAAATAACAAATAGTTTGCAAACAAGAGACGGACAGAGTGGTTGCTAGGCAACCAGCTCTTCAGCTGCAAACAATAGAGTCAGGGGTGTCAGGGGTGAATGGAAATGGTGTTGTTCATTACCAGATCACATACTACTCACTATTTTTGGTTTAAACAAACCAGATTTCTACTGACCTCCACCAAGAGGGGTACGTAGCAATTGGTTTATTCAAAATCAAAATGATAAAACTCAGTTACAGTCTCTGAACGATAAACCAAAACGACCGGATTTATCTGTCACACGGCTGTCAAGTAAACTTGTATTTGGACTTATTGTTCCAACACATTCCAAGAGTTTATCGTGTGCAGTGTACAAGTATCGTCATGTCTCACTCCTTCATCTCAGTGATGGAACCAAACAACTGCTCCTTCATCACATGAGTCAGGGAAACTGATTATTACATAAGTAATGTCTATACACTACCGCTTTGACTACCAGTTTGATCGCTTCTCTCATCAACAGTTTGTCTGTGCAAACATAACTGCACAAAATGTTTTCTAATCATCTAATCACCTTTTAACAGGATTAGCTGACAAAATGTATCCTGAGAACACCAGAGTGATGGTCGGTGGAAAAGGCCTCGGAGATATTCCATCAACAGCAGCTGTTCCCAGCTAGAACAGTCATTTACCACATGTCTGCACATGACACGAGTCTAAGTGACCCACAACTGTTGAACGGTAGTGTACATACCGACCGTTGTCTCCAAACAAAGACGTAAATGACAAATAAACCAGACGTGCATGCCTTTATAATCCCAATGTGAAGTTGACATTTAGCTCTTCTATAATCCACAGACAGTCTGTGAACATTCAGGAAATGTCTGATCTGACTAAATACAACATCAAATTCCCTGATTTGAACATTAAAAAAATGTCCGTGACTTCCGAGACATTCTATGATTTTAGTCCATAACCTGAGAAAACCCTGTTCAATAATTTATCAGGAAATATGCACCATTGAGTTTTCTAATTTCATGAGCTCATGATGAAAAACACCTTTCTGTCAGCCAGGAAGGAAACTTACATTAGAAGACAGTCAGAGATGCAGAGATGGAGGATTTGGAGAAAGTAGGAAACCATGACAGACTGCGGGGGGGGGGGGGGGGGGACATGACAGACAG
>CAAKHB010001109.1:96632-127669 GCA_901007665.1 Aeoliscus strigatus
GGGGGGCGGGGAGGGGGGGGGGGGGGGGGGGGTCTCACCATCCTGACAGAGGAGATAACGTCAGGATGACAGCAGTCTGAAGTGTGTGTGTGTGCGTGTGTGTGTGTGTGCGGGCATTTACCTGGATGATGAAGATGAAGATGGCTCCACGTGGGAAAGCAGTCACAAATAATAGATGGGTCTGGGCAACATGTTAAAGTGAGAAGTATTTACAATCTACATGTACACGACTTCTGTGTGACGTAAAGCATAACCTGGAGTATTGATTTAACTGCTGTAAAATAATGAATACTACTACTACTAATAATAATAAATGATATCGTTTTGAAGGGGCAAACAACTAAAAAAAATAATCTCAGGACCATTTAGACGTACACACCTCTACGGAGATGGACAGATTTTGAAGTATTGATCAAAAACAGGTTGCAGTGTCGTGCTGAGATAAAATCCTAACTCGGAGAGATTGAGGAGTGAGGATCCTCTTTAGCACCTGAGACGGTTTCCTGATCATGTGAAACGTTTCGCAGATTTAACAGAGGATACCACGTTCCACTTCTTTTTCAGTCCAGTGTATACTATATTTTAAAGGTACTTTCTTACAATGTGACAGCAAGAAGAATTTAAACGTCCACATTATTCAGCCGCTCCTCTCCTTCCTGTTGAAAAACAAAACTGTAGCATTTAATGACCTTCGTTTGGATTCATGTGGCTGACGTTCATTAAACGACAGTCATTTGCATGCATTTTTACACTTGTATTCATCTTTACTTACATGCAACTAAAGGGTCATAATAATACCGGCCTCCTCCTTCTCTCTCCCCAGCAGCTGGACCAGCTCAAACAACCTATAGTAATTCACACATAATGAGGAGATTTACCCTGGCTGCACTTGTGTAAGTATAATCTTGATGCAGAAAATGGCTCATTTCTTGAACATTCCTCAGCCTGTGTAAAGGGAGCTTTGTAGCCGGGGCTGATGCAGGCAGGCCAGTGGGGAGCTCCAAGATTACTGCTCATGCTGAATAAAAGCGTCGACACATTACAGCAGCTTAGATGATACACCCCACTGCACTGATTCATTTAAAACCAGCACAATGTTATACCCTTCACACAGAAACACGCGCACATGATGCACACAAACAGGCGTAAGCCTGGCCCGCTCCTGGAAAACCAGCCTTTTCCCTCCATTTACTTTCCCCACTCTCTCTCGGCTGCACACAAACAGTCGTGAACACACACAAACACAAACATCTACTCAGCGAGCCCCGGCCTCATGACTTGAGCCTCATTATTGCCTTGGCAGGGTTCCTCTGATGAAATTAGACTGACAACAGGAATGACACAGAGAGCAGCAGTGGAAAGTTTACACAGGGTGAAGTCGAGCGTGCACGTGCGTGCGTGGACCAAATCTAATCTTCTCTGATTTGTGGGCAAGCTTGTCTGCATGCATTTGTGATACACTTCCTCTTTCGCGTATGTACTCAGTCTAAGAGATGGAGACAGAGAGAGAACGAGCTGAAATGGGTTCTGACGGCACGACGCGGCATGAGAACAATTCACCGAGACAAAGTCACAAAGCCTCTCTTACCGGCACCAGCAGCGCCTGTTGACAGAGTGGGCAGAGTTCATTTACTGGTAAAACTGTTTGTCACAATTGTTAGTTACACACTCCAGCAGCTGAATTATGATCTCTGCTCTAAAGACGTGCTGAGACTGTCGGTGTGCAGGGGAGGAAACGTTCCATTTCCCTGTTCCTTGAAAGCACAAGATGCATCATAAGTATTTTGTTGTTTTTGTCTTGTAAAGTCCACTCTGTCACCCCCAACATTCAGTGTCACAAAAAAAGTATGGCTTTAACACATTACACACATAATTTCTCTCTGGAGGTTAATAAAGTATTTATCTATGTACAGACATACTTATGTCACATTAGTGGCTGTATCTGTTCCTTAGTTCAAATCCCATCACGGTAGAATTCAATATAACCAATAATTTGGAAAATAACTTTAGAGTGGAATGCTAACGGTACTGTTAACTGTAGTGTTTGCATGTTAACACGCCAAAGGTTTAGCACTTTATCATTCATTGCCAAAAAAAGGAGGACTTTAACACAAACTTACACCACCTTTGTTGATTTGAGTGAAATCAATAAATATGACTTCATTTCAATGATCATTATGCGTTAGCATGCTAACAGGTTTAGCCCCGCTCCAATTTCAGGGGATGCTAAGTAGCTGAACGTGAAAAGGTATTACATAGAATATTCTATGCTCTTTCTCTCTCTCTCTCTCATTCTGTGTGTGTGTGTTAAAATGTTAAACAGTATAGTTACTTAACACCAGCGTGTTAGCACTGTGTCATTGTGAGTTTAGCACACCGACTCCAGTATTTAGTTTAAAATAATCTGCTTGAGTACTGCCTGCAGTATTAATGTGTCTCCTCCAGTAAAATCAGGAAGGAGAAGTCAAATGTAAGCAATAAATTATTCTAAAGGAGTACTTGGTGCCAGAGAATTGAATAGTCCCTGTAAAATGACTCTACACAAATATCTCACGGCTAGCTCAAGGTAAACCACAAAAACATGAACCCTCATTGCCTGTGACAGAAATGATCCAGAGAGAAATGGTAGCGAGGAAAATATTACACCTTGTGAGCCTTGTTTTGCCAAGTAAAACACAACTGGACTTATTCCTCAATAAGCCCAGTCTGATTGACTGCACCTACACAATGGGAGAACGATAGCCATGAAACTATCACACAAAACAGCTTTAACTATGAAGTAAATGTACATATCGGGGAGCATGACACTGGATTTAAGAAAGCTCAGACTAATCCCAACAGCAAAGGTGTTTGACGGTCAGATACACCAGACGAAAGCCCCCGAGCTCAACGCACTGACACGTCACTTAACCTTGGCATCCTGCAGAGCACAGTGTGAATGAAGATCTGCTGTGGAAGCAAACAAATCTGCCTCAGCGACTGCGTCCATGAATCGGCCCTCAAATCAAAGGCCTGTTTTCTTTTCAGATGTCAGCAGACGTGGTCAAACTGCCTCCATTGACTGGTTCACATTCAGACTGCATATCCCTATCATGCTACTGTATCTCCGGCTCGGTGTGACCATCGGGCCCCTGGCTGCCTCTTAATATCCTGTTTCGTCAACAGAAGAGATGAAGGCAGCTGATCAGCCAGGGAGGGACCATTCAGATCAGAGATGTTTGTCATAAGCACGAATGCTGCACACGGCCGTGCATGTGCCTGGTGCTGCTGCGCATCCACAAGTTGTCAGATGAATTCCACGTCGTGTCATGAAGGATGTAGAACCTCATCTCTCCTGCAGGTGGATGTTTGCCTCTTTTCAAACGCGATTGCTTGGTGTTTCTTCCCATCCAGTTTTACTGTAGACTGAAATTCAAAATCAGAAAAGAATATTCATTGGGTAGATCACCTTAAAATAATGGCCTATGTATTTTTTTTAGGGTTTTTATTGTGTAAGTCAGTTCTTGATGACTTTTTTTTCTTTTTCAAAAAATATGAAAATATGACATAGGCCATTATTTTAAGAGGGTGAATATATTACATTATATCATACCTGTATGATCGGTAACAGTAACATCCACACACTTGGATGTGAAAGAGGTCCCTTACAATGTGAAATCATCACGTGGCAGTTCCCCTCAGCTATACAGCCCACTGCTGCGTCCTTAAGCATATTGTTTTGATTTATTAATGCCGGTGAAAGAACTCGAGCCTCGTCGCCCAACATCATCTCTACTATATGTCCCTGCAGCTGAGTGGGAACACGTGCCTGTCGGCAGTTTTCCTTCAGAAGCTTTCTGGAAGTTAACATATGAACCATCTATACGGCTAAAATGTTTGTGTGTGGGGACAAACGGACGTACAGTGTTTTGTTTTGCTGTTTTTTTTTAAATCAAACTGGCTGCTTGCCATCTGTCTTACAGGTAACAAAATCATCATTACAATGGAGAGGAAGTCTGAGACTTCCCTGTGGGCATATTAGTCAATTTTGTTAACACGCTCTGCTGTACTGGGCTACGGATTAAGTTTTTAATTACATTCAAATCGTGCAGAGAAAACCAGCCACAATACCACCTGCAACAGCCTTTGCCTCAGGGAATTCTCACATCGGTGAGTTAAAAAGCTGAGGCCACAATGTACGGAAGATTCAAACTGCCAGAATCCCAAATAAATAATTGACTCAATGAATACATGAAAAAGAAATAAAGTAAAAGTAAAGAAGTAAAAAGTAAAACCAATGATGAGTTGAAAATGCATTATAAGTATTTTTAGCACATTGCAAGTGTTTGTGGAATTAGCATTTACTAACATTAACAAAATTTGAAGATTTTTTTTCCACTCTGAACTCTAAAATGCACACAAAATGTAACTTAAAGTATGATCAAATTTCAGACGGAACATCTGTTTCTGCAAGTTTCTGCAGTACGCATGTTACTTCCTTTAGTCACTCACTGATTTATTTCTTCGCAGTTTCACATCACAGCATGAACGAGGTCAGCAAAGCACAATAGCACACGTCAGGGCTGGAAATCCAGCACGCGATGACTCAAACCCACACTCCCCGAGTTCAAAGCACTTTGAGTTTCTACGCGTTTCACGGCTGATTTGTGTTTTTAATGGCATGAAACTCAGTCGGAGCTCCAGCATCACGCTTGTATTAGAGAAGCAAATAAATTAGTTTTTGATTCAAAGACTTTCAGTTGGTGTGAGACAGAGAAACAGATGCGCTCCCAGACACTCTGTGTTAGAAGAAATAAAATAATAGCGACTGTGAAAGCAGAATAGACTATCACTTAACTACGGGAAAACTCTCATCACTTCCAGGGTTTGTGCTTGCACACACTGTGTTGATGAATCTACATCTGAGCTCCAGACACACAATCCAGAGGTCTTGAACCGTTCTTCACCTCTGTATATTCACTGCCTGAATTTCTAATAAGTTCCCAGAGCTGAACCATCTGTCTGTCTCAGTTTACCCCAGAATCTTGTGATAAGGGAAGAGGGGCAGGCTTTTAGTGAACGCGGGAATGTCCATGATGGCTACGGCGTCTGCCATCTTGGGGGAGGGATGGAGGAAGGTGAGCCTGGACACCTCGCCGTACATCGAGCCGCTTAAGTCGTCCTGTTTGCCCTTTTTTCCATCTTGGTTTTCATCGCCGCCGCTGCCCTCCTCATCATTCTCTTCTGCCCCAAACCCCACCACCTACAAGAAGTGAGCGAACACAAAGAGGGTGACGTGAACGTCCAAACATCTCCTGTCAGACATCCACAGGCAGGCGGGACCAGCCGGCGGAACGTACGTGCACGCTGAGTTTGCGGCTGTTCTCTCCTCGATGCTCGTGGAACCAGGAGACCAGCTCTTCGCGGCTCATCTGCTTGAGAGCTGCGATCTGAACACACACACACACACACACACACGTTTACAAGACGACACTGTTGCCGACATGGAGTCTGTTAAAATACAGCGAGTGTGAGTGAGTGTGTGTGTTCTGCTCACCTCTCTGGTGAGCCGGTCGAACACATACTGCTGTGTGACTACCTCGGCCCAGTTCCTGTCCACCTCCTCTCCGAGGTGTGTGTCCTCACACTCCTTCAGCTTCACCAGCGCCGTCACCTGAACACAACACCCATTAGCATGGGGGCGCTGCGGTCTGATCATCACTAGAGCCACAGCCCACGTTGGCCTCCTTGAAGAGCAACGTTTCAGAAACTTTTAGTAACTTTTCCTCATATCTGCGTGTGTGTGTGTGTATGTGTGAGGGACCTCACAAGCACACAAATGCACAAAAGAACGCACACGCCGACCTGGGTATGAAAGGCGTCCTCTGTCAGTGCGCTGAGCTTTTCCCCAAATGAAGCCAGGAACTCTTCAATCTTTATCTCCACCAGCTCTGTGCTGAGGGGGAAACGTTCATGTGAGCTCAGAGATATTTCACAGGCTATGGGGTGTTTTTCTTCCAGTAATGTATCACTTCCACTCGCTTCTCTTTCCAGGGCAACACTGATTAATTGTCGCTTGAGTTTGGGAGAAGAGAAAGATAAATTTTGGCATGGCTTTGGGACAGCGCTTGAGATAAATTGCATTGTGCTTTGGGGCAGATGAAAAGGTTACCAGTGTGCTCTGCAGACTCACTTGAACTTGGTGGCCTGGGTTTCCACGGTAACAGAGAAGCCCAGAACCCCTGAGGTGTTTCTACAGGTGGGGTAGACATGATACCTGCAGAGGGGACATGGAAATGTCTGTTCCTGTTTGCCATGAGTATAAAATAAAATAAAATAAAATACAAAATAATATTAACAAAATAATTTCGCTCTTTAAAAGAAACTCAAAGGCCTTACAAAAAAACATTGCACTGGAGGAGGTTAAAAAGCATCATGTGTGAAGAGAAAACGTTTTACATTTTAAACACTGAAGCAAAGAGACTTAGAAAAACTCACCCCAGTGTCTCTTTGGTCCGAAGGAAGTCAAAGCACGGTTCCTCCATGAGCATCTGAAAGACAACGACATCTCAAAGGTGGAGGGATGACCAGAGGAACTAAAGGAAGGGAAACATTACTTACGACCAACAGCTCCATCAGCGTGTGTTCCCTCAAGGCCTTGAGACCAGACTAGATGAAAGAGAACAACTGGACTGAAGTGGCGTCGGTGAAGAACTGGACACGTGACAGTTCATCAGACATTATAGGTCGAAAACTGTTGATGTTTTCTACCTGGTAGTAAACAGTGACCTCAGAGTTGGCATCACCCTTGTTGAGGGATTTCACTTTACAGATGTGGTGTTTGCGAGGCAGCTCCACTACTCTGAATGTCACTGGCACCTCTGCTGGCAGCCCGGAGAACTGCAGCTTTCTGCCACAGCAGAGAGGGGGATGAGAGGGAAGAGAGGAGGAGGAAGAGAGATGAACGGAGATGAGTTGACTGATGGATTTGCCTGAGTATGGTTCATATTTGACGACAGCTGTGCTGCATTTGGCGCCAACTCACTCTGTGACGTACTGCAGCAACGCAGCTGACTCCTGCGGAGGAAAGACAAAACCTGTGAAACAACTGATGGGAGACGTGAACATGACTGAATATGACATCTGCTCACAGAGCTGCTCAGGTTGCCCTGCACCAGCCCCTCGGCGTACAGCTCTGCCCTGAAGCTCCGGCTGAACTCCATCAGCTCGTCGCTGGTCAGACCGGCTGTCAGAGCCTGATACTTCTCCACCATGGACCAGCGAGAGTGCTCCAAGATCAACAAACGCACATCCCTGAGAGAACAAGAGCATGAGGGCCGGCACATTTTCACCACTAGAAGGCGCCATTGGTTCACACAAACCGACAAGTTATAATCAGAAGAACACACTGACTTGCTGAGCTTCTCGGGTTTGATGAGGATGTTGAAGTAAGTTTTCTTGAGCTGCTCGACGAATATGTTGAAGACATGAGGCGGAGCGACGAAATCAGCCAGGCGGTCGATGATGAGGTGGAACAGCAGCTGCGGAGAGAAATGACAGAGAGGTGGAACTCAGGATGATGAATGATCGCGGAGAAACCTATTTGAGGGTGTCGACACACAAACGTGCTCACAGGTAGTTTGTTGTCGAAGCCTTTGACCTTGATCACCAGGCCGTGCTCGCCGGCAGTCAGCTTATACTCCAGCTGGGCCACTTCTGCCTCATACGCCGGCTCGGCCAGATTGTGGCCGAGGATGTTGACCAGCAGGTCGAACAAGACCACGCTGAGGAGGGAGGGATGGTGGAGGAGGGAGGAGGACAGGAAAAAAAAAAAAGGCAGCAGGCAAGTGAAGCAAAGTGCCACAAGAACGAAATTGAGAAAAGGTGAGAATGAGATGGGGTGAAAGAAATGAACCACGGAATGTGAGAAGAGGAGGTGAAGATGCAAGGAAAAAGAGGTGAGAAAGGCAAAACGAGTATTTGCACGTTATGTTAATGAGGGTCATGAAAACTAGAAAAGACCTCTGCCAAGCATTTCCATATGTTTCAATTTACGCCAAGTATTAATCTACCTAACCTTATTTCATCTACATCAATAGAGTCCTTGACCACGAAACACATCCTCTTGACATTTGGAAAAACACTGATATCACTTTCAGTTCAACATTTACTGACAAAATTCACGGTTTTGCTCATAGTGGTTTTCTTCTGGAAATAGTTCCAGAACTATTGAAGACAAAACAGATTCACCAGGTAATAAACAGTATCTTCCTCTGAATCACCTCAGAGTGTGAACTTACTTTTTAGCAGATTGTTGGATTACCGGAGAGATTAGATGGAATCTGATGTATGCTGCAGCAGGAGACAAGACAAATGGGCGTCAGCACCACCCTAACTGGCTTTAATGTTCTGAAGAACCCAGTGCATGCTAATGCTGCATTCGCATGGAATCAAGGAAACGGCAGATGGGAGACTTCAGCTGGACCGAACGGAAAAACCAACAAGCAGCCCAATGGAACTGTAACACGGCAAACAGGCTCCATGTTTCTATGGCGATGCAATGTTGTCTACAGTAAATAAAATATAAAAATATGTATTCTTGTGTATTATTTAGTATTATTATAATAGCAATACATCTATGGAGATAAAATACCATTTTCACTAAATCGCAAACTGAAACTATGTCACATTCAGAAGTGAATTCCGTGTGGTAGACGGTAAAAGTTAAAATATTTTAACTTTGAACGGCCGTTGCCATCAACGGTTTTGTCTGTCCACTAAAATGACATCCGGTTTGCCGTCTGCCGTTTCCCTGATTCCTTGTGAATGCACTCACACACAGTTCACCTTTCAGGGTTTTGAATTTGTTGTCCTTCCGGTACCACAGGCAGCCTCTGTCGCTGCTGGCTATCTTCACCGGCAGGGCACTGTCTGGGCAATCAGGAGGCTTCAGAGTGAAGTCAGTGGCTGTCAACAGAAAATTCACAACATCACCGAACAGGATCGTTTTTAGACCGTTCCCAGAAAAAAAAAGAAAAAAAAAAAATCCATCCATTAGCAAGAGAGCTGCTAAAACGTCTGACATGTTTGAATATGCTCCAATTAGTCCAATCAGTGCAATGTGCAGCGCTTTGTGTATCATCTCAGTTGGAATAATGGGAAGGATTTGTGCTTCCCTCAGTTTTAGTCAGAGGCATCAGGACTGTGAGCTGGATTCCAAACCGGGAACAAATATGTGCAATCATATGCAGCCACATCTTCAGGACAGGAGGTGGGTAATTTCATATTTCCCCTTTTCGCTCTTAATAAAAGCTGGCACTCCAGACAGCACTTTATCCACTGGAAATTACAGGATCTGGTTTTTTAATTAATGCTGGGGGGGTGGTGTAGAGCGGAGAAGATTAGCTGCTTTTATTATTTTAGGGGCTGCTCCGGTGTAGTTGTCCATGGAGCTCATTACATATAAATCAGTTTGTCTATAAAACAGAGAACAGACAGCAACATAATTATTCTGGGAGGCAATAACAGATCACTTTTAGTGAACCAACAAGACGAGTGATCGTATGATCCTTCAGTGGTTTGCACAGCAGGCGCACGACAACAGCAGCAGCTTGCAGGAGAAATAAATCCTGTCCGATGGGGCTTTTGAAAGAAAGTTCACATATTTAAGCTTAATTTACAACACCGACGTGGATGGATGTGATTACCAGGCAATAATTTATAACTGACTGCAGAGCCAGACATCTTCTGTCGTCAAGAAGGACTGAATGCTAGGGATCGGTCTACACAAAACAAGAAAATCAACAACGGTTCTGGTTCTAGAGATGCACATATTTCTTTCCTTCAAACAAAACACTTTCAAATGACTTATCACAAGAAAAATTCTGCCATATTTAAGTGCATAATAAAAAAAAGACTAACCCCACACATCCATATCTCAGTGGTGATGCTTATGTGAAGCTATGAGGCGACAGTGATCACTGAACCACCATGTCGCCCCTTTTACAAAACATTGTGAATTTAATGTTTGATATGAAGCCAACTTAAGTGTGTGTGTGTGTGTGTGAGGCATCCGCACTTCACTTTCTCAGTTAATTCATTCAGTTAATTTGCCATTGTAAATTCAGCTCACCACCTCACATCTGTGTCCTCTTTCCCACCTGTGTCCTGAGTCGTGCACATGTACGTACAGTCTAAATCATATATATTAATTAATGAATGCTACAGTATAGTGCAGGTGAAAAAATGTAAATAGCTCCCTGACAGGTCCTCAGAGTTTGGTCGATACGTGAGATGGATGACGGCAGAGCCAAAGTACAAAGTGGCAGAACATGTCTTATTGGACATTTTTCAGATGCTGTCTGACATCGTGTTTTTGCATACGCAGCACAAACGCAGGAAGTTCATTCACCCACCGATGAACCTGTTTTCAGCAGGAAGGTGAAGGTCGGTGTTCAGCTCCAGGTTTCCTGTCCAACGCTCCATCCACTGTGGCTGGATGTCTGTGAGCAGGGAAAACACTTGTCAGCAGGTTCAGGTTCCAATTCCAGGAGCGAATCGTGTTTCGAGTTGAAGCATCTTTATGCCAAAGCTTCTACACCTTTTAAACCCTTAATTTAATCAGGTATTAAATAGCAGCTACCTAACATACCAAGGCCTTGACGCCGTGACCTAAACTAAACAGAAAGTCTACAGTTACATTTTTGTATATTCTTTACCAATCCAGAGACAGACTTCCTCAGAGGGGTTTGTAAAAACAACCCGGGTTGAACTACAAAGCTTTCCGGATTAAGAAATCCAAGATTTTCACTAAACGTGCTTTCTGGAACAGGCCAGGTATTCATTCATTATCCATTTTTATTGCCTAGTTGTTTGCCTATTGCCTAGTTCACATTATAATTCTAATGCGAGCGCCATCAAACTCTGATGTGAACAGTCGACAGCCCAGAAGAAGACATAGTGTCCCACGCACTTCGCTGTGTTTATAGAAGTAAATCTGGATGCTACACATCAGTGTGTTTGCGAATCAATTTCTGAAGTTGTCATGCAACCAAACAAAATGACGACAAGTTGACAGTTGAAAAAAAAAATGCAGATTTGGTCCACTTTTACTTTTACCAGCAGTGCAATCATAGTCTCAGATCAAATCAAAAAAGATTTGACCCACACAGGAACATACTGGTCGACTCCTTAACACGCATTTTCCCAACTCTGCTGGTCGAGAGTAATGACTCCATAAGAGCAAACCACAAAGGGCTGCTCAATGCTTCTCGCAGCTTCACTGGTTTTCGACATTTTTCATCTAAACGTTCCAACAATATGATCTGCCATCGAGGAGACAGAGACAAATGCTGACATTTATACTGCTGACTGACAGCATAACATCAGGATGAATATCGCTGCACTAGGAGAAAGACACAACGTATTCACTGAATGCCTACTTTATGCCGAGGAGCTGTGACAATGACAGCAAACAAGCGTACAAATACACACGGGCGCACACACCTTCCACGCTGTATTGTGTGCCAAACCACTTCTCCCTGAGGGGACACTGGCCCTCGTGTTCTGGCGACAACAGCATCAGGTTGGCTTTCTCAGGGATGAGGAAGGACAGGGCTGCACTGATCACCTACACACACACACAGTCAACAACAAACAGTTATTTTTCTCATTGTGTTCTGATGCTAAAACGACCATTCATACACCAACAGTCGAAATGTATGTTGGTGCTATCAAATATCAGTCTTCAGTTCAACTATGAAAACAAACTACTTACTTGTGGATTGAACTCAAACATCAACTGATCTCCTGTTAAGAAGTCCTCCTTTGGGAACAGCTGCATGTTCTCACAAATGTCCTCCACATATTCGATCGGGTCGATCTGACCAGAGGGGAAATCCAACACACACAGTCTAAATGTCCATTTATTTCAAAGGATTCCAGCACAGAGCAGAATATAATATCGGCGTCCTCACCTGCTCCTGATAGTGAAACTCGTTCGCTTCAATCTTCTGAATCTCTTCGTATATTCTGAATAAATAGACAGCATTATTACTTATATCTATCTCAGACGGGAGCTGAGATGTCGTGCCATCAACAATGAAAACAATACAGCTGCAATACCTAAATGAACAAACAACCAAACATACGCATTAACCTGCCAGCAGTCCTATCCATATCGTATTTATCTCCCATCTTAAAACCTTTATGAGGAATATAGATGTTGTATTTGAAGACAAAAGCAATGTGTTTGAAACGAATGTTTCTGGGTGGAAGCAACTGAACCTTTGCTGTGGTCCAAGTGTCTGCAGCATCTTCAGGTACTGGAACACCAGGTGAGTCACCTGTGAAAAGGGGTTGAACATGAGGACACCTTATCACCAACCAGTCCTTACGACATTAATTTGCAGATGTAATTTATTCAGAATATGATTATTTGACTAAGACCTTGATGTGAAACATGACATTAGCACCTGCTGCACAAAACCACCAGCATGGTGCTTCAATCTTGTTTTAACACAACTGCTTTAAAAAAGCTGAACACATCAACATGCGCCTTTGTTTAGTCTGTTTAGAGCCAGAAATCTAAAAACGATTATGTCCCCACAGCTTTGATGAATAAAGAGGACAACTTGGAGGTCAGAGATATAGCAGATGTATGGTGTTTAGAACTGTTATGGATACAGCTAAGTATACTTAACAAGGTGATGTACCACTTAGATCGTGAACCTCTCATTAGCTGTTGTTTATTGCTCAGTTGTCATATTTTCCCCAAGTATCTATGGTGTTTTCATATATCTTCCAGTGTGCTCCATTCATCTGACAGTTTTGTTTTTTCTGCCCGAGACGAGTGCAACAAGGAGCAACGCTCCTATAACGTTTGTTGGTCTCAGAATAAAGTGGAATTTGTTTTTCCTGTTCCCTACACCATGTTCATGTTACAGTGACTCGCAGTGCGCTGAGTGGGTGGAACTTTCCGGGAGAAATAATGTCACAAGCACCAGACTATAATTTTAGTGTCGAAATTGAAAACGCATCCTGCCGTCCACCTTCCCCCGTCTCTTCATTCGTCAAGTCAATGTAATTATGGAGTGTATTTAAAAAGGATAATTCTAGCCTGCGCAAGCCTCATTATACCATTTTGTTCCTTTGAAGCAACATAATGAAATTATTTGACCTTGAAATAACAGCTTCCAACACCATTCAATGATGTGAATGATATCTCTTTCAGTCGCCTGCTCTTGAACCGTGTAACAAAGGTGAACCAAGCAGACAATCAAAGTGAAGCTTTATCGCACCTCAGAATTTCCAGCAGAGGCACCAAAGCAGCAGAAAAAGACCAAAAGAGGGTTTAGACGTAGAAAGATATCTGTTAGAGCAACCTGATAAATAAATACGATTTTGTGTTATTTGACCTGATTAGAATATGGAGACATTAAAACAGTCCAGTGGTTTTACTATAAATGATTATTTGTAGCTGATAATTACTGCAGCTCTCCTATTGGATGACATGTAACTTGCCGCTGGATCTCACTTGTTCAGTCACTGGCCAAAAGTTGTGGTCATAGATGAGTGTCTGGATATGATTCTACACATCTGCCGCAGATTGCACCTTCATCATCTTCACATCAGACTGGCGCTAACATTATTAGTTGCAACCTGCCCTTACACATTCCTCAAATGATTGAAAATGGATCCATTAAGTATCTGTTGAGGAACGATGAGGAAACAGCCCTCCTGTTCAATGATCGCCTGCTGCTTCGGAGGTTAACAAGAGTTAATTACACAGATTTCTTGAGTTTATCTGGTGTACAAGAGATTTTAAAATGTTTGGGAACATTGAGGGAAATGAGGGAAAAAGAGAAAACACGATACCTCATAGAAGTTTTGGAAACCTTCATCAGTCAGGGTGATGGAGATGGAGAAGATGGAGTAGGTGGTATTCTGGTCAAAGCCAGTTTCACTGTTACCTCCAAACAAAGCCAAAGCCCAGCACCTACAACCACACACACACACACGATTCAAATAAGATGAATTCAAGAAAAGTACCATGAGTCACTGGACAGAGAATGTGAGAGTTAAACTGCGAGCCACAAGTAGAAGATTTGACTCTTGCTTCTTAACTGCAGCAATTAAGGCCTTTCGTGTCCATGTGGGACAGCAACGCCTCCCTGACAGCAGGAGTTGTGTTTCATTTATCTAAAGAACAAGAAGCAACTTGCAGACATTTGACACTTAACTAAGTAGGGTAATCTGTCACAGCCAACCGAATGTCTGCTGTTATCTGGGTGTTCATGGAGAAATGATGCTCACTGCAATGGACTGCACTGAGCCATTTTTAAATATTTTATCCTGCACTAAACTGAACCTGCACTAAACAAATACACCTGTATTGAATGCATTAAATTATAAAAGCAAACAGCAAATTATTGAAGAAAACACTGAATAACACTGAAAACACTGAATAACAGTTCAAGCATGATACATTCAAGACTTTTTATGGTGCAAGATGGCAGCACGCGTATTGATATATGGATTGTATTACTCCTATATTTCTACTATTTGCCAGATGGAATCTACATTGTTTTACTAAATAACAAGGGAGAGTGAGACGGGGACACTTCAGTGGTGGTAACATCCGATAAAGAACTTGTAGACAAATTTCAAATCTGTTTGTAGCACACAACGCTCTCATGTAACGATTGCTGGTGAGAGAATGTGGCCGTGCAAAGCAAGTGAGGTGATAAAGAACATTCATTTCATGCGTGAAGGTGCTTGTCCGTTGATTCTCTGTGGGTTCAGAGATTTTTGCGGCAGCCGACAAAAAAACCCAACCCACAACTGAGATTTATGAGGCTTTGGTGTCCATTTCTTTGCTGGCTGTCAACATCTTTGAGGAAATGATGAGAAGAGAAAGGAGAGGGTGGGATGAGCGCTTGTTTTGTTTGAGCGAAGGGGCAGGCGTCATGTCACAGAGCAGGAGCAGTGGGAAGACGGTGAGTAGTTAACAGATACATCAAGATATTTTTGGCATCCATGTACTGCCACTCTTATGTTCCTATGAGCTGTGCTGCACAAAGATTTATGAAGGAAAGAACATTTCCCCGATGTCACTGAGGCGGAAGACAACGATCAAAGCTGAAAGCAGCCTCTCCTGATCTCTACTGTCGCTTTTCACCACACAGTTCCTGTTCTACTCGACTTGACTCTTCTTGGTTTGGCTCCAGACATGTACTGTTCCATTACAATTCAGTTCCTCCTCGATGTGAGCGCTGATGTCACAGCAATGGTTACAGAAAGTGACATGACGGCACATAAAACATGGAGGAAGAGATGGTGAACTTGCTGCTCAATTTGCGGCTCAGCTCGTTTGGAACCTCGACAGGGGGAGGAGCCAGTAAGAGCAGCAGGTACAGAGAACCAGGCAAAAAGAGCAGAGTTGAGTGGTGCTGGAAGTGTGTGGTGGAAAAGGGAAATAAAACAGCCCCTGACACCACAGAATTCGAGTCACTTGAATTTCACTGTTACCACTTATTACCAAGTGAAAACCAGCTAATAGGAACAGAGCAGTGCTGAAGTAAACCAGCGGTATTGGATGTGGCGTGTGCTGTGGGGATGACAGGGTTTGGCATTGCCACTTAGCAAAAAGAGGCTGAAAGGCTCTTGCACATCCACAATCAGTGATGACAATCTATGAATCACTGTCAAGAGAGACGGCAAAGTGTAGAGTCTGAGGAATGGGCTCCAACACTCAGGGCATGGAAAAGCTCATGTATACCCAGAAAATTGAAGGCCTCATAATTGGATTTTGGAGAGCCCTCAAATCAGAAAAACAAATAGACAGAGGCAGTAACACTCACTTCCTCCTGAGCACTGAGAGGATGCTTCCTGTGCCTTCATGGCCAATCAGCCACGAGATGTAGTGGAGAGGTTTCACTCTGAAAAGAGGAGTGAAGAGCAATGACAGGAGAAACAAACAAAAAAAAACAGTGATGCAATACTTCTACAATCAGGGTGATGCATGAATTGGACTCCTCAAATAGAAGTTAGATAGATACTTTATTTGATCTCCCAAGAGAAATTCACTTTTTTATCTAAGATGTAGAAGAATAACAGAAGAAAGGAAACAGAGGCTGAGAACAGACATGATATCCCTGTTTGCAACCATGTCTCTCACCTGTAGTGTTTTTCCTGTGGGGGAAGAGCCCAGGTGATATTCAGCGCATGGACTTTCCTGACAGGAACAACTACAAACACAGAGAGAGTAACAACCCACCGCTCAACAGGAACAGGTCACATGACGGTGTTCACGTGTGACTGATACCTCTGTAGAGCTTGTTGAAGGCTGGAGTGTCGAATGGATCCAACAGGTCAGAGAAGTCTGGCTGGGGAAGACCGCTGTCGATACAAACATGGAATGATTCATTCAGGTGAACAGTCAATGTTAAAAAGCTGTGCTCAATTACTATGTTTTGTTCAAAGATAAAAAATAATACAAATATGTAAAATAATACAATATAAAAATAAAAGAATTATAATAAAATTGACCCATCTTCTTAAATGTTTTCGAGAAGATGGGTCATTATTTTTTTTCCTACATGTACATAGAACCCCCAAGAAAACCTACTCACACTGATCTATGATGTTTTCGTAAAGTTGTTGAGTTTTATCGATGACAACTGGACTTTACAAGGCTTCAGTTCTCATGTGAGAAGCTTCGGTTAATTGACCACTAAGGGGTCATTAACACCATTGAAGGCGTGTGATTTCTGAGTCCCCCATGGGTGTCGTCAGGGTGACATGTCTGACGGGGTATCGATGTGCCTTGGCAGCAGTCTTAGCGCTGCATTATAAGTTGCAGATAGTTGTGTTGTTTTGCTGAGAGAAGACGGCCGTTGTCGTTTTCTGAGCTACGGACAGGAAGTTGCCAAATAGAACACCCTCCTAACAATGGAAGCCCAACTCAGAAGACCACAACTTCAGAATTGTTTTTGTATCACTTTAGTTTGTTCATTTAATTTACTCGTACACACACATAACTGTTTCATTTGTTACCAGTGGCCGTTGGTACTGTGTAGTTGGACGTGGAATACCTCGTTATGTCCGGTTTACTAACTAAGAACTGGTGCCAGAGCAGCTTTCTCCTGACCGAATGTTGTGATGAAAGTGGAACACTAACTCCACCAGTGCTAAAGCCAAAACCATGGCACTCATGTTCTTAGCAACCAGGAAACCGTCAGTGTTGATGATGCAAAGGGCCGTGATCATCTTAAAGATGGATCAGTTGTACTGGTATTCTTATTAACGTACACTCAGTACTTTGCCAGCTTTCCTTCCTGACTTTGGCTACAACAACAACTGCGCTGCTTTTGGCCTGAATTTGCCTGGATTTGTATGTCATATTTGTACAGATTATGGTTTGTTTCCAGAACAAACTTCCCCAGATTTGAGATCGGTCCTCTTATGCCAATATGCTCCGTTTTACATGACGCGCTCATAAACAGTGGAAAGTAACACTGTCTTATTTTGTCACGCCGGCTCAGACATCCAGAGAATACTGTAGTACATGCTCCAGGTGTCCAAAATCTGCCAGCTTTGCTGGAAGTAAATACATTTAGTACAACTAAAAGAGCTTGAGAAGACTTTAAAAGCTCATGCAGGAACATCTAATCCTGTAATTGAAATGAAATAATTCAAGTGCTTGTTTGACAACATGACTCATCAAGCAAACATAAGTGGGTTGTATAAGAAAGCAGACACTCAGCTTTAAAAGTTTAGGGACAAATAATCCCTTTTCACATGTTCGCCAGTGAAGAAATATGCAGGAAAACAGAGAGACGAAGGCGTGACATTTACATCTGAGCTAAATCTCCAGGGATATTGAGTCTATATGACACAAGCACCTCATCACAGGCAGCTAGTGCCACTCAGTACTCACTTGTTCGGCACCTTGCTGAAGATCTCTCTGACCCACTCCTCTAGTGTGTCCAGTTTCTCTAAAGGGCAGAGGGAGCCACAGACAAATTACAACTCGAGTGTGTCTCAATAAAGCTGTCTGAGGACTTCTGTGCAAAGTAGAATATCAGTTCAGTTTCAGTGGAGTGAACATTGTATATGTGCATTTAAAGAAGATGACAAGCACGAGAGGAACGTCCATGAAAGAGATGGCAAAAGACCATAAAACATTATGAAAGGAACCAACACAGCTTTGGTGACGAGATTCACTACATTCTGTAATTCACCTTCTTCGGTGCTACTGTTTGTGTTATCTGACTGATGCAGGTTTCATTTGGCCTGTGGAATGCTCGTCCTCCCGTGTCTATCTTGAGATCAGGCCGCTTGCAGCATGAAGGCAAAAATATTTAGGATAAAATATAGGGCCTTATTCTGTAAGAAGACAATACGACTTGGCGACCACTCTGAGCTTTGTTTGCACGGCTGCAAACAAACGGATGCTGATCCTCCAGATCTCTCACACACAGGCAGGAAAAGACAGGTTTGATATCGACACTGTCATCAAATGAGCATTTCTTGCAGTGCTTAAATACTTCATTGCTATATTATCATTATTTTCCCAATAAATTATCGTTCAATTACAGTGTTACTAGCTCGTGCTGGCGGTGTATTTCCACGGTGAAGACATTCCACTGCTTCATTAACACATTTTTCCCACAGCACAAATGTCAACATGTTTCTTCTTCTATGCAACTCTTAATTGGCTGCATGATATTTTGTGTGACATCCTAGCAAAGAGGCACGATAACTTTCTTGAGAAATACCACAGCTGATCTGCGCTTTGCTTTCTCAGTTCGATTTCAGAGCTGTCAGTCGATTCATTCACTGGATCGTTACGCACAGGAGGGTGACCGCCATGCAGATGACACAGCGGGATCGACATCCTTTGTCCCTCTGATGTCGACCCGCCTGCAGAACTCTGTCAGAAAGTATTAGTGTTTTCACACCTATAGGCTGTAGTGCAGCTTAATCGAACTGGAGTTCCGTTTCACGCTCGATGGGGTTGGGCGTGAACATAGTACAAACAAACATTTGGACCAGGAGGAGGTGGAGGTGGCCTCGATCATTTGGGGGACTGAGTAAGCTTACAGGACCAAAACAGAACAAAACACTATGAATCACATGATTGATTTATTGATTGATTGAGTAATTCATGCACACTGTCTCCTCCACCAATGTGCCTTGAGCATGTCATGTTTATCTTCAGCTGTCGCTGTGCTACATTTCCAAACAGAATTACTTGGCTAGAGAGTTAAATACAAGCAGAATAGTACAGAACTACGTCATCAAATGTACGTGATGTAAGACTACAGGGGCACTCAGACACCGACTCGGCTACACATGTTTTTAAAAAAAATCTGTTTTTAAATCTTCTCTTAAGACTCACCTATTTGCCATGGCTTTTAATCTGGCTTCAAGTACGTTTCCCATTCTCTGCTGCTCTTCTAGCTTATGTGTTTGCTGTGTTGTGTTGCTCTCCTTGTTTTTGTTTGGACTGTGTTGTATTACACTGTTTGCCTTCTGATGTACAGCACTTTGGAATCGTCCTGTCTTTGTTTGAGATGCATTTTAGTGCACTGGAATTTTTGCCTGTGTGAAAAGAAACCCAACCGAAAAGGAAAACAACACCATATTGCAAACTCAAAGGATTCAGACCAGAGCAAAGGACCAAGGGTGTGAAAGCACCTTAAGAGATCACGCTCCACTTCCCTCATCAAAAGAGGAAACATCTTATGGAAGGAGGGCTTCAGCCTTACAGCAGTTTCAGAGATTCTATGACAATGTAAAATGAAGCTGTCCTGGCAGCTGACATTGGCTAAGAACATGTGTTTACTTGAATTTGTATGTGAAGAAGAGCAGATTCTTCTGACCTTTTGACTGGACAGCCAGAGTCATGTAGTGGGCAGAATAGTGTTTCTTCCAGAATGCACGCAGTCGCTTGTAAACGCTGATCTTCTTCTTCTTTGGCTCGTGCTTTAGAGTCTGGGCGTTTCCTGGTGTTGACACAAATTAAATTCAGCAGAGCTGCAAACATTTTTTTTATCCAAATGCAGGGATATCTGGAAGAAAGTAGACTTTTTTTTTTTTTTTTAACGATTGCTGACCGGACCCCCAGGAGGCTCTGTGCGTACGTGTCCCAGCAGTGTTTGCCAACTCACCCCAGCAGAATTTGCCCATGGGGTGTCCAGGTTTGGCCAGACTCCCAAACAGCATCTCCTTCCTGTGGGAGTCTGATGGCTTAGCCAGCTGATATTCTAACAGACAGAATGGGAGATTTAAAAAAAAAAAAGACTCAAAACAACAAGAAAGAAGGTCAGCAAGCAATGGCATGCAACGAGAGGAGAGAGCCTCACCGCTGTCGACGGCCTCCACCTCCCTGTCGATGGCATCTCGGATCATCAGGGGGCAGATGAAGAATTGAGCCCACCTAAGACAGGGATGGTAAAGAAAGGCCATCATCAGGACATTTACGTTGGTGTGGCTCCAAAGTACTGTAGCTATGCAACTGTGTTGTGTGTCTTTGTGTGCCACAAACAATGGCGACGGACGCTTTGTAGATACTTTTGGCGTTGGAGCAAAAAAAAAAACAAAGAAAAAATAAAGTTGAACAGTAGTTACATTTAATGGAATTACTGCAAGGCTAACGACATGTGAGAAGAGATGGTGTGACAGCGTATTGAGCCCAAGTGATGCTGGTAATGGATTCTTTCTAGTCAATGCAGTCTGCGTTGCTGACAAGTCACATTTCTGGGAGGGTTGTGTCGGGCTGCTGAGCAGGGACTCAGCTCAGCATACCTACGTGGTAGCCTGTGTCATCGACTGAGCACAGGATTAGAAATGATCCAGGAGAAGGCTGTGGCAGGTATTTAGTTTTAATGATGCAAACCACTTTCCAGCTCCTGCTCAGAACGCATGTTTCACACACAAACAAGGAACAGAAACAGTAGCGCTTGGGTGGCTAATTCTCATTGTGTGTTGATGACAAACATAGTAACGGTAAAAACAGGACAGCGGTCTGGTTTTGACGATTGTACCCAAATATCAAGCGCTTATATGCTGTTTTAAACTGCCTGAAGTGTTTTTTCCCCCCCTTCCGTTTCCCTGTGAATCATAAGACTTCAGACATTCCTTGGAGTGGCTGCTCACAAACAAAACAAACAAACAAAAAAAACACTTCCTCACCTGTCAAGAGCCTCTTTGAAGCTTTTCCTCTGGACGTCAAATTGAAAGACAGTCCTCTCGCAGTCGGTGGAGGCGTTGTCGCTCCCTCCGTGCTTCTTGAGGAAGGCATCAAAGCCGTTTTCTGAGGGGTACTTCTCACTGCCCATGAACACCACTGGCACAAAGGGAGGAACATAAAAACAGTGATGGGGGCACAGGGGGAGGGGCAGAAAGAGACTGCAAATTTGTGGCGTTTTTAAACACGGATCTTCTGTAGCACTCCTGATACGCCTTAAAGAACGCTCTGTGCAAATATTTGGTGACAGTTCTGACAACAGTGCGCCACAATCACAGTGCTGGCTTGTTTTCAGACCAGCCGGTCAGAAACAATATCACCATGACATTAACAGAGGCAGCGTACATAACAATTGCAACACTGACAGTTGCATCAATGGAGCCCAATGCAATACAGATGATGTGTTGCATTTCAACACAGGGTGAAAACTTGTGTGGGTTTGTTTTTTTTTTTTAAGTCTCTGTTATGCAAAAAGTTCCAATCTTAAACAAAAAGAAGTATTTTGTGTGCAAATTGTGAAAACAATTCTGATCTCCCTCCCTCCCTCCCTGGCCACCAGTCTAAACTACTCACTGTGTTCCAGAAAGTGGGCAAGGCCGGGGAGGTCACTGGGGTCACTGAAGCTGCCCACGCCGACACACAGGGCTGCTGCAGACTGACAAAAACAACACCAAGTCATGTGTAACAACACAGTAAGTCGATGTAGCGTATTGTTTATGTTTGTCACACACCGCCTCATGCTTTGACCACTCTAACCGTTTACCTGCCTCAGCTGAAGCCCAACTTCAGCCTGTGCAACTCTGCAGCCAGACTTCTGTCAACGACCAAACTCTCCTCTCACATCTGCCCGGTTTGAGCTTCTTTGTGCCTGTTATTGCTTCCTTTCAGAGCTCAGTTTTAAGGTTTGCTTGCAAGGCTTTAAATGTCAGTGTGTCCGTGAACTCCTAACTCATGAGTGACCGAAAGATTCCGCCTTCAGAGTCCATTTCAGATCTATTTTTCCCCCCATAATGGCACCTCAGTGTTGGAACAGTCTTCTGGTTTGTGTTCAGTCGACTGTCTCTGCATTTAAATCCTTTCTGAAGACACTTTGATGTGTCTCTCTCTCTCTATCCTTTAAGATGTTTATTATGCTTTCATCATGTCACACAAGTAAATAAAATGTTGGTATTAATAGTCCTTTTGTATTGTGAACACATAGATACTCACTTCAGCACAAACATCTTCAGCTTCAGAATGAATAACTTTTCTTTTCTTCTTCCTCTTCTAAAACCTCTGAAACATGCAGATGCTGCGACAACTAATACTAATTTCAGTATACCTGTTTCTCTGCATTTCCTTTTTTCTTTTTCCCCTCCGAGTCATCATCCTCGTCCTCACTGACCCCCTCGTCGTCGTCATCTTCCTCTAACTCCTCTTCTGTTTCATCTCCAGATTCCTCTTCTTCCTCTTCTCCTTCCTCCTCTGCCTCCGAGTCCTCATCGTCTGATGCTGCTGGGCCGCTGTAGTCGGAGATGAGCAGAGCTCGCAGACCGTTGTCGAGCACGAGGTACCTGAAGGGGCAACATTGCACATCAGATGCCCGTATTCAAACACAGACATCATGTCAACTAATGATGGTCACGTGTGTCACACTGCTTCAACAGAGCTCCGTATACGCAGAAGATGAACTGAGGAGCGGAATTAATGGCCAGGATGTGATGATTATTATAAAAACACTATGAATCATGCAAAGCTTCTCTAATGGAGACCCAGAGTAAAATGTGGTAAAAAGCAAAACAGTATTTATTTCATTGCCATAGAAACAGATACTTGCTTTGTTGTCTCTGATCAAACAACCTCTGAAACCCTTTAAAACCGTCTACTCTGGGGCTGCTGGTTTATTCATTGGCTGAGCGCAACCCCTTCCGAAAGATTCATGAAAATCGACCAGGTAGTTTTAAATGCAACTGACAAACAAACGGTAATGAAATCGTAACCTCCTTGGCACAAGCATAAAGTATCCTCATATTTATTTCAAGCAAATACAATCACACCAATAACAAAGACAGGGAAATACTGCTGCATATTAGAGGTGATGAAACAGTGCTACAATGCATAATTTAAAAAAAAAAAAAAAAAAAACAACTCAAGGGAGTGCAAACATCCGAACCCCGTGTTAAAAGATTTTTCTAAGTCTGTTTGTAAACATCAGTCACACGCTGTTAAGAACTGTGAAGTCTTTCCTCTGCGTAACAATAAGAAGTAACTTTTACACAGTAAAAAAAAATGCATTTTTTTTGTAAAAATGTTGCGATGATGCTTTAGTTTTATTTTAACACTTTAATGTTTCAAATTCATTATTTTGGATTTTGAAACAGAGGCAGGACAAAGAAGGAAATTAAAAAATAATTTTCAAAAACTAGTATGTTGCACATTTTCATTTCTTTTTCAAAGCTAGCCCACAAATCAACTCCTGACTGATGTACTTATTTACACCTTGTTTGTATAACATGCAATAGTACAACTTTGAAAAAGCTATATTATTCTTGAGACTCTTAAGACTGTATCCTCATGTGGCACCATTTTCAAATAGCTTTTACTATGGCTGGGAGAATACCATGAAACATCAAGATATAGCTGTATAGTTATTCCAGTCTGTTTGCAATTTTTATTGCTCTCTCTTGTAACATAAACCCTTGATTTGTGTCTGTTTTGTGCAAACCTCCACACAACCTGATATAAATGAACTATCATTGAAAGGCACAATAAATGTTATAAATTGTTTGTCAACACCAAAACAGTCAGGACAAAAGAGGGGAATAGTGAGGTGTACGCTAAGGCTGCACAGTTAATCAAAGTATTATCGAAAGGGTAGAATGTGTCCTGACACACGATTATAAAGGAAGCTCTGGGGCCACAGAGACGCTCCAGCTGACAAATCATATTCTGCAGATCATTGTTTGGTAGAGACCCACCAACGTCACATCACTACAACGTACAATTACCATACTACCTGTTTCTTGGCAACATTCCTCTAAAAATGTATCCTGTAACTTTCACCATGGGTGTATTTTGATTCAACTTGGGGGTGATGTGAATCAAATTCTGGATTCAGGAACTTTTAATGTGAGGCTCTGTATGTGCAGTAGCTCTTACCGGAACTCCATTTTCTCTTTTATTATGTCTTTTGTTTTGCATTTTTCTAAATGTATACTATTGCAGAAAAACTGCAGGATAAATGTGAAGCCCAACTTTCAGCTAAGATGGAATCTAGAGTTCAACGGGTAGGTGTGCGTTAAATGATTTTAAGGCATGACGCAGAGTGAAGAACCATCCGACGCCCTAAAAACATTTAACGCACAACTATCCGTTGATTAACCCACTTGCCATGTGCATTAACAGAAATTATATAATTAACTTCTGTTTTCATGTGTTATACAAGGCCTACACTCGTGTCAGGCGGATCAAACAGATACAGTGCAAACTTTCATTCAACTCTTACCATAAACAATTTCTCATGATAACAAAGTTTCAGTTTTTCTGTTTCAAGAAATATGGATTTTAAGGTGACTATGGTAGTCTTACCTGTACTCCTTCGGATCACTAGGAGACTTGATGATGTCGCTGTCTCCATGGTTACCTTCTCCTCCTCCTCCTCTCTCACTGTCCCCAGTCGGCCGGCTCTCCTCTCTAGGCACCGGGTCTGGATCATCCGCTGAGGCTCCTGTTTGGACCGGCCTGTTTCTGGATTTCTTTGTCTGTGGCATACTCTGCTGAACTGATGAGAACTTGGCTGAGAGCAAAGCGCGACCATCCACCGCAGGACCACAGGCTGTCAACAACGTCCTCCCCAGCACGGACACGCACCGCCTGAACGCAGCTATGATGTGACACGGTCAAATAAAAATGGCCCGGGCCCAGTGAGACCAAAACAACACAAGCTGCGGCCCGTGGGTTTGCTCCTGAACAGTCTCACACACCAGCCAGCTCCACAATATAGCTACTCACACATTCTCTGGTGCTTTCGCCCTATTCAGCTAAAATCTGACCCAAACCGAAGCTTTGCTAGCGAGCACCGCAACACATTTAGCAAAACACCCGCGAAGAAATGACAGCGTACAGACATACAATTGTGTGTTAAAGGCAAATTGGGCTCATAAAACTCGTTAAATTAGTCCAGTTTATATCAAATCAAACTTTAAAAAGTACTTCTGGGGCCGGTGAAGTGACCGTATCCTTCCTGACAGCCTGCGTGGATTCAGCGTAAGCTGGTAGAAGACGCTCCTTAACAAGCAGCGCTGTGATTGGATACGAAGTACCGGTTGCTGACTGTCGCGCCGTCTAATTGGTCAGAGTTATCAGGAGGCGTGGTTTGCGTGACAACACGTGGAGGGGTGGAGTGGATGTGGAGGCTGCAGTCAAGTAGCCACCTGGATGCTCTTGCCTGCAGCTGTCAGCCAGCTGTTTGTGATAATCACTGCGATACGGAGGGAGAGGGTTCAACCGTTATCACCAGTAAATGTCCTCCCTGGTTTTATATCTCCTTAGGTGATTTATTAAAGGACCCTGCTAAAGTGCATGGCAGATAGCTACATGACTTACACTCCAGAATAATTGAAGTTCCACACGGACCAGTGCTCCATACTGGGATGATTGGTTTACATGCCGCTAGGTGGCAGGCAGAGGCCACGTGAAATGTTAAGTAAATGTTCCACCTGATTCTTTTTTCCCCTTTTTTAAAGGATGCTCAAAAACGTAGATGCTGTCTTAGACTCCAATTAACAGGGAAGACAGAAAAGTAGAAATTGAGTAAAATCAAAGACGTGCTTAATCAAAGGCGAGTTGTGTAAAAACCTAGTATTTCATGACACAACAAAAAGGATATTTTGGCATTACATATAATATTGTATTTTTGGGCATGTAATGAGCATGAATGAAGTCTGTGTTTTATTGCTTTGAAACAAATGCTTAAACTCAAAATGATTATCATGAAGAGACCACACTGGCATTTGTCCAGTGTCTTTCCTCATCATCCCATTTGAAGCATGTTGGCATTTTACCCCTTGGCTGTGCCAATATGTCCTCCCCCTCACTCTTCATCTCACTCCCTGTGTCTCTCTCATTGAAGCCAATCAGATTGGCCTCTGGGCCTCTATCGCAGAAAGAGGTGATAAACACTGCAACCATGACGACGGGTGAACTAGACACATGCCTGCATCCGTCCCTGTATCCTAATGGCTTTTTGTTGTTGTTTGTTTTTTACGTTTTCTCTTACTTTTAACTCACCAATTCCAGTGTTCACTTTAGCTACTACTGAGATACTCAGTGCCAATAAAGGTGCTGCACTATATTTGTGAATATATGTATTCTAATTAACTCTTTAACATGATGGTACTCCTGTGCTACAGACTTTGTAGTACCGTAATTACATGACCATCAGAAAACGTCAAAATGGCTACTGAAAGCTCTGTTCCCCGACCTGATGAGAAGGAAAAAATGTCCAACGGCTGGAAGGAGAAAATGTCAACGGGTTCATGAAAGGTGAGAACAGGCCATGGTGCTGTCATTATGGTAATTCCATTCACTCTGTTGGCAGATGTTGGTGAGTCATTACCGTAATGACAACCACTTGCTTCCTGAAGTGCAACTTCTCAAATTCCAGGAACCGACAGATGTTTTCTCAGTCTCCTAGCTCCTTCTTCAAACCAGATTGGTGGAACCAAGTGACACTTGTCAGCTTTATGCTCACACTGCAACACATTATGCTAGTACAAATGTATTGGCAGCAATACTGTTGGTGTTCAAGGGTTCAAAGATATGGAATAAGCACATGGAATGAATGGAATCTGTTTGAAAGCAGTCAGACAGAAAATCTCAGTCAGTTCTGCTGGCCGTGTGAAAATACGTTTTCAGACAGACGTTCTCTCACCGGACAATCCGTAGCAGCACAAGTGCGAGCACAGAGTTATTGCAAAGCTGAAAATGAATTTCCACAGTTGTGGCAATGGAAAGGCTAAGCATCCTATTAGAACCATGGCAAAGTGCCTTTACATTGCTCGCCAAGTTCTGGAAAGTTCCAGAAGTGGTGTCCTGGTGTTAGATCGGCCTCTGCAAACCATCAAGCTCCTTTTAATTCCCCCACACACACCAAGACATGAACCACGATAATTTCACTTTTTGTCATCGGTCTACGACTGAGTCCAAACTGAAGATCAGTGCAACCGGGAAAAATGTAGAAAGCAGCCAGCTGCATCATTGTAGGCACTATAAGTTGTTTCCCCCGTGGTCATCTTCCTGAGGAATTATCGGAAGATGCAGCAGCAGTGAGCTGAAGGTCTGTACCTGAAGATTCTAAGAGGGCAAGGTTCCCATGGCAACTGATTTGAATCCTAATTAAAAACGGTAGATTTGATTAATTAGCGCAACGATGTGTATGGCTTTCCTGATTTACTGCATGTGGCAGACGTGTGTGTGGGCGTCTGCATGTTCTTGTGAGTCACGGTGCATTTTCTGTGTAGCTATGTTAAACGAGGAGGGTGTGATACGATTATATATGTTCATGCGATTGTGTGTGTTTGCATGCCTTTGGGGTTATTCTGTGAATCACTATCGCATATGTGTGTGTGCGTGTGTGTGTGTGTTTGATGTCTCCCGGGAGGCTTGTCCTTGCCTGCAGTACCACTGTGTGAATCAGAGGTGAGTCCTCTGGAGTTGCCCTCTGCTTTAATCTGGCGCTAATGACAGAAGCACCTGCCCTCCGAGCCATGGTCTCCTCTCCTCTCCTCTCCTCTGCTATCTATCCCTCTATCTGTTGGGCTCATCCACTTTCCAACTCACCACACATCTCAGCTAACTCTCACAATTCCCATGGCTCATTGTCTTCCTCCCTCTCTTCCACAACTGGCCTGATTTTCCCCCCCCTGTTGGCTCCTTCTCTCTCCACCTCTCCTCAGTTTCCACCCCTTCCCACGTTGTAAAGGATGCCCTTGCCTGACTGTCACACAACCTCATCCCACTGGGTAACTAACCAGAAGCTGGAGGCAGTGAAGGCCCTGAAGTCGTCCTGACCAAAGATTTGAGGCGCAACCGAACAGTTGCCGACACAATGACAGCAGTCTGAGGTCCCGTTGCTCCCTGGCGCTGGTTGGTGCTAGAAGTTCCAGAGGATTCTACCTGGTCTGTCGCTGATAATGGTTCAGACCGTCACCAATGTTCTGACCAATCAGCTGCGAGCTGGCGACAAAGTTTCAACAGGGGAGAAGGGTCTCAAATCAAGCAGTGCCGTCGCGCACTTGGCAGAAAGGAGTCTGATTCTACTTCTACTACCTTTTTAAAGGTGAATTGCAACTGTCCGGTCTAGCCTTATCACCGACATTTGACAGTGCTTTTTCCCCGAAAAAATGAGTTTAACTTTCCAGCTGTTTGAGTGTGCGTAGTACACTACATTTTTGCATACTCAGTGAGTGTGAGTGCACACACGTACACAAAATATTAAGTGTAAGTATAAAATTACGCGATTAGAGACACATGCGTGACGGATACAGCTAGAGACATGCTAACAAGCATGCTAACTCTTGGATGGCGGACAAAAATGACACGTTGCCTGATAAATCCCTCTGAAGAGCAAAAAGAAGAGCAGTCAGTAATATTCATGCAGATGTAACATTTCCAATCTTGGAATCTTTGGTCTGGACTGAACTGAGGAAGCTAACGCACGTGTCAAGGAACAATGCGACAAAATGTGAATAATGTGTAGCTTTTAGGGTATTTCGGATTGGCAGGGGACAAAACCAAACCATCGTCCTACTCCTGCCAGAATGTGTGCTTTGCCTCAACTCTTTAGCGTGTGCACATTCACATATCCAAGTCCCAGTGGATGTCTTGTGAACAAAAGCATAATTAGACACAGCTACAAAATGGGATGACCGCATCCTGCAATATGTCCACAGTGGAGGAGAAGAGAGACTCAGCAAAGGGAGGAAAACAAAAGAGACATAAGACAGGAAGGAATCAAACAAAGAATGTAAACCAGGCTGAATCGACAAGAGCCCACAAGAAAGGAAGGGAGGGAGGAAGAAAAGGGGGAAAGGAAGAATGAAGTGAAAGAGAAGGGGATCGGAGCTACGTATGATCTGACAGGAATAATTCAGATGGGAGAAAGGAAAGCCTTTGGAGGAGAAGAAGGCGGAGGAGGAAGAAAGGGGAACGTGGCTGAAGTGAAACAGCATGAAGCACCGGACAGTTCCACAGACAGCAGCACTGGGCCAGTATAAATAGATCCCCTACTTCACAGGCCCCGTCAGCGCTTCAAAAAAACCTGCTTTATGTGCTCAGAGCGCCTCCAGCCCCTGGAGAACATACACACAGGTATCTGATGGTGCCCGATAACCATCTTCCCTCAGTTCCTCTCCGTTTGTTTTCTTAATTTAGGGAGCCTCCACGGTTCAGCAACAACACTACAGCGAGGAAAGTGGATGCTTTTCTCCCAGATTCTCCGTCACGGGCATTGTCACACTCTCAGAGGTAGATGATATGGCCTCGGGTCTAGGATCACACACACCCCACCCCGCTACAGATCTGCTATCGCCAATAACGGAGTTAGACATAATATCTCAGCAAATCCGTCGCATGGATGATGCCTCCACCCCTGCAGGTTATGGCTGAATTGTGTGTAAGCAAATACGTCCATGTGACTGTGCATACATGCTGCACGTCTGCCAGCCTCCGCCCACTGGCAGCCAGCGTTAAGTAGCCTTGTGGGGAGGCTGTAATACAGCCTAATGCACCTGAGAGCCCTGAAATCTATAACCATCATCTACATCTTCCTGATATTACTGGAACCGGCTCTGTTACTGTGTCTGATAGGAATCTCCAGGGAGAGCGTTCCCCTCCTCGGCTGTGGGGAGAGGTAGAACAAGGGGAGCGTGTGCTAGGGAGAGATGCACTTCTCTGTTTCCTCAAGGTGATTCACCTTAATGCACGCTGAAATCAATGTGAAATTGAACTGAAAATTGAACTTTCAGCTCAGTAATACGAGGGACATGTTGTTATTAATTTTTCCCCCGTAGCCATGAAACTGGTTGGCTGATATTTGACAATGGTGGTTTCGTGCTGCAGAGTGTCCTTGATGGGGATCCTGCAATTAGTCCATCAGGGAGCTCAGGCCCAGTGAGTGGACCTACCACTTAGATAGTGTATTGACCCTTTTACACCAACGGTATCCCCGGTGCTACATTTGCGCTGGCATACTTTGGAGTATCAGTATTGCAAGATCAGAAAACACTGAATGGTTACTGAAAGCTGAGAGGTTGCACTCGTTTTTTTTTCTACCTTTATTTAACCAGGTTGTTCCCATCAAGATTAAAAATGTATTTTTCAAGGGTGACAGGACGGCCAAGGCAGTCAGCAGCAAAAAAAACAAAAGCAAGACAAAAAGAAACACAAGAAACAAGTAAAAACAAAGATCTATTAGCGTACCCTAAAAACATTGACATCTTATGGAGCCTGCTTCAAAGTCTTTCTTTTTGCAGTATGAAGGAGCTAGGAGAAGGTAAAACGTCCAAAGTCATTGCTGTCATTACGGTAACCCCATTTGCTTTATACCTTACAGGAACATTGACGTGAAATCCAACTTCTCAACTTCAGTATCCAAGTATCCGCTTTCTCTTCTGCACACCAGGTAGGGGGACCAGGAGGACCTTGCTTTCAAAAACTGATAAACATTTTCTGAGAGATAAAAAAAAGTCGCGTAATTACGGTATTCCAAAGACTACGTGTGCGACCGTATCGGCAGCGATGCTACACCATATGCTAAACGGGTTAA
>CAAKHB010001117.1:1285-13394 GCA_901007665.1 Aeoliscus strigatus
TTCGTGACCCCCCCCCCCCCCCCACCCCCCCCCCCACACACACACACACACACACTCTCTCTCTCCCCCCATTCGGGCCTTGATCCCGCCTCCCTGAGTGCTGCTATTCACTGGGACTTTAGATATCGAAGGATTCAGGTAGCTAGCGACGGCTCCTTCCTGGGGGGTAATTATTGTAGGCCAAGCTGAACTATTGACAGCTGTAAATGGAGACGCCGTCTGTACCTGGGGAGGCCTAATAGGTTTCTGTCCCTACATGGGCTCTCGTTAGGCCCGTGCGGCGCATCGGAGATGAGTTTGAAAAATGAGTCGGAGGCTCGCCGGGCTCCAAATAGGTTTCAGAGAGACCACCTCCCAGCCCCCCTGGTCCCACAGCGCCACATCTCTGCCGCCCTCTCGGGAGAAGGGGTGAGCACGTAAAAGTTTCTCTGCTTACACCAGTGTTGACTATGATGAAAAATGTTCGTCAAGGAAAGAAAACGTACTAAAAATTCTGATGCAGACATGAAGATTGTGACAAAATATAATATGACACCTTAGTTACCGGATTAAAAGGAGACAAAAACATCAGGGCGCCACGATTGGAGACGAGATCCAATCCGAACTGGTCATTAGTGGGACAAGTTTGGAGGATCCGATCAGAGCGGATCTCCTGAGGGTCGGCTGATGTACGCGGAAGACGCAGAGACATTATGAACTGTAGTGGACGTTTTTACAACAGTGGATTATATTTTATCTAATTGTATTTTGTTAAACAGTCTTAGTTCAACAAAAATGACAAACTTTTGACAAGGACAGAGGAACATTCACAGTTTTTTCTATTTAGACACATTGTGCAACAGCATTGCAACCAACCTTCTTTTAAATGTTTTTTCTTAATGTTCTGATTATCTATTGTGAAAAGGCCCTGGTCATGTTTCTGACATAAGGAATAAAATGAAATATTATTTGTTTTGTATTACAACTGTTAAACCTGAGTCTGTGTCAAACCTGAATACCATTCCATAACAGACTGCTGGGTATTCTGACTAAAACGAGACTAAAAGGTTTCAGATGACTAAAACTAAACGGTGTATTAACAAAAACACTCAGACTAAATCAGAATGTGCCTCGGTGCTCTTTAAAAGCCGTGGATGTTGTAAAACACATGGACCTGACAAACGTGTGCATCCTCTGATGTTTTTCATGAGCCACCCCCCACTCCTTAAACATCATCAGTCTGCGCTGTTCTTCCCTCGTTACCACAAACACAGATCAACCCAGCATCCCCCTGCAGCCATAGATACAATCTAGAGCACCAACGATGGGTGTTCATCCGCAGCTGAAAATAGTCCCGAACATGTTCTGGGTCCACGTTGAAAACAAAAAGGTTTAATGTAAAAATAATGTGGGTTTTTTTCCCTCATCAGGATGGTTCTTATGTCGTTTTGCATAATGCAACGTCTTTAAGAGCTGAAGCCAGGAGGTCAGATCATGTGGTAATCTCCATCAGTGGTATCCTGACGCCAGCCAGCGGCATTCAAGGTTTCGTCGGGCTGTTGTTTGATGGAATGATACTTGAATGGGAGTTAAGAGATTAAGTTAAGAGTCGTTCTAACTGTACGTACTTAGCCTCCTTTAACCTTTTTCAAATTTGATTTGTCTCTTGGTGTTTAAGTGCTGCAGCTGATCACAAACTCAATCAGGCATTATTAGTAGTAGCAGTAGTAGTAGTAGTAATAATAATTAACAAGAAGGAAACAGGAAATATCCTCTAAACATGTTTTGCTGGGTTCGTTCTCTTTGTCGTTCATCAGTTCTGTCCCTTAAACAGCTGATTCATAGCAGCGTAACAATGGCGGAGGGTCTGATTGAAATGTTTTCTCACTCGGCTCTGCCCCGGAGGAGAATTGTAAATCACAGCTCAGTCGTTTATTCTGAAATTTCATTCGGTGTGCGAGCGAGTGCTGCCTTGTTCTTCACAGAGGCTTCACAGTGGCGGCTGACTCGTGTGTTCTTTCTTTCTGGAGGCGACCCGCCGTCTTACCCCACTAGACCTTTGTAAATTGAACAAAATTTAATTTGTTCTTTGTATAGCGCACAAACATTGCAACAGATTTACTCGCCAACAAAGCCTTGCACCGGAGGTCTGGCTGTGGTTTTTAATGTGGTCCTACACATTGCAGCTCACATATGTATATTTGTTTGTCTTCCTGTGAGGACGTCGTGTCACATGGGCGTTCACAGGACTTAGCATGCGGGCTGCCGCGCGGCACATCAATAAATGTGTATTTACATTTTGCCAATAATGCTAAATATCTCTCAGTCATTACTGCTGAGCATTGGCCTGGAGTGCTCCGGTCTATATTCTCAACCTACAGTGTCAGTGAATTAGCATTCACAGCCGCGCTCACGCTGATATACTTCTACACGCCAGTGTACAATAGACACTTGGGGAACACAACATGTCCTCACCGCACTGGGACAACGGTTTGTTGTTGTTGATCTGTTGGGTCTTCTTTTTTATTCTGTTCTTGCTCACCATGCAAAAAGACTTCTTTTTACCTTAGACATTTTTGTTTGATAGAGAGTGATGTAACTGATCGATGCCACGTGTGACCGCAATTTATTTTAAAGTTATATTATTTCAATGTCTGGTGCAGATTTATTTTTAAAAATGTGTATTTTATACTGGTTTAATAGTGAGTTTGGTGCTGAATATATAATATTGACACTCCAAAAATACACACCAAAAATATGAAAATAAATAATTGCTAATTGCTATTTTAGCTCTGTCGGAATACGCTTACAGTGCACAAACCTCCACTGAACCAAAAAAAAGACTGATTATGCACCAAATGTGCCTTTCTGCACTTTGTGTGGAAACATTTCAGTGAACATGAGCTAATCATGCTAACAAACCCCCGTGCACATAGCGGAGCTGAGCACTTCCTGTGTCCCTGAGCGTGTGACGCGTTTAATCCTACCAAATGTAAGCGTTCATGAAAAGGCCCCTGCTCACAGAGGATTGTTGACACGCGCTGCGTTTTGTGTCGCAGTGGCCTTATTTCCCTCGCAGCCCGTTTCATTCAGCTCAACAATGTCCACTCGCTTTTTTCTAAATCACTGCTGCTCGCTTCGCTTGAGTGCTCCTCCAGGCCGGGCAGAGACTGGAGCGAGCCGAGGGGCTGGAGAAGGAGGAGGGGGGAGGGAGGACAAGACGCGCGACACAACACCGTCCTGGCGCTCGACTGCGGGAGCTCTCGCTACATCACACGGTCCCGCCAGGATACAGTCGGGAGGATAACCTCGCAGTAGAAACCATTTATTCCAACAATATCATCTATTTCAAATGGAGCTAAAGTGCGGAAGCAGCCGGAGCAGCTTGAGTCCAATTATTTCTGGGCTGCGCTTTCTCAGCCAGCTGTGATTATTATGTTTATAATGTAGTGTCACTCTCATTCCGTCCTTGAAGCCTCCTCCTCTCTGCGGGATCCTCTCAAATGAGACGTATTACTCTGGATGCTGACTTAACACCGTGGACGAAGCAAAGAAAAGAAAGAGGTGTCACAAGCTATTAAAGACACAGCACCTTTTTTTATACAGTATATATCCAGCAGATTAACAACACATCTTCTTGTGCCTTCTTGCGTCGCCATGACGTCCAGACCTCCACATTTGATTTAATAATTAGCCAAAAGAAAAAAGAAAAATTCCTCTTAATCCATGTTCAAACTAAGTTATGGCTCTGAACCACTGTGGACGTAGCTGAGTTTTTCCTTCTTCAGCAGCTGGATCACAGGCACGTGGCGTTTTCTTCCTGTAGTCAAATGTCATTTATCCTCTGACATCGTCTGATGGATCGCGTCTGTGCGGCCGCACTTGTCGGGGGCGTTTCAGTCAACAGCTGGGGATCGATCCCAGTTCTCCTGGTCTATTGTATCTTCTTCTCACCAATATGAAAGTTGCTTTGAATGATATGTTCAAGTAAAACCTTATTTGACTCATTATGTGAAAATAAATGTGAATCAGAAAATACTTTGACCGATTTGTTTGGTACAGCAGCTCTGACCAAGAATCCGAAACGTAACAATCAAATTAGTTTGTCCATGTCAAGGACACTTTGTTAAAACAAGTCAGTGTTTATGGTTAATTTTGTTAATCTGTACAAATACATCGAGACAGACATAGGTACGGCAGTGATCAAATGGAGTTTTCCAGGTCTAACGTACCTTCGGCTGAGCAGTAGTTTGTGAACGTGTGATGTGCTGACGCCTCAGGGTTACATCAGCTCGCTGAGGAAGTTATTCCTCCAATCCGGAGTCCCTTTCATCCCCCCTTCTCCTCGCGCTCGTTCCTCAACTTTTACCGTGCCCGAGTGTTTGGCGACAAAGAGTCACCCTGGGTCGCCCACTGCAACAGATCGATATCTGAACTATATGTGTTGTGGGTCAGCATGTGCGGGGGTGTGAAATGAAATGGGGCTTGAAATTGATTTAAACCGTCCCCTTGGAAAAAAGAAAAAAAAAAAGTTGACGGGTGTTCTGAGATGAAACCAACAGGATAGGTGGAGTGGTGACGGGAGGGGGCGGGGGGTTTTGTCGATTCATCACTGTTTTTGTTTGCCCACGTTAAACGAGCCCTTTTATTATTCGTATTATTTCCGTATTGCGGCGGCGCGGCGCGGAATCTGTCAGTTCCGGCACGTTTGTTTTTACAAAGTAATATAAAGTAATGGACGCGATGCCCAGCACAAACCTCCGGTCGCTCCCCGGAACGCTGCGGAACAAATGATAATGAGATGGAGTCCAAAGTATAAAACTGCGGGGAGAAAAACAACCCCCAAAATCTGAGATTTACTTTTTCCTCGTGGGCAGCCGAAGAGGTATCACACTGATTACTCTGCTCCTCTTTGAGTAATCAATAAGAAAGAAGAGAAGCTGGTGTAATTTAGTCCAAATGTGTTCCTCCACCTCCTCTTCCTCCCCACTTTTCCTCTCCTCCGAGTCTAAATATCACTGCTTCTCTCACAGCACTTTGTTAGTGGAGCACGCCTCTGTGTTTTTCTAAAATCATCTATCAAGGTGAGATCTGTGGGAAAGAGCAGCGCCTCGGGCTTCCTCTGCGCGTGCTTATGAGGTTTTATTAGGTCCCACAGGAGCGCTGCTTTGGTGTGTGTTAAAAACAAATGGAACTTACAAATTACAGATTACAGTCTCGGAGTGTGTGTGTGTGTGTGTGTGTGTGTGTGTGTCTGTGTGTGTTGCTGTGGAGTGGCCAGCTGTGTGTGTGTTTGAGCGAGGCGGTGCAGGCAGCCGTTAACGTGTTTATGTCCGCCGATGCTGCAGCTGCGAGGTGAGTGCTGCATTAGTGATGATGAAAGGGGTGAGAGTTGAAAAGTGTGTGTGTGTGTGTGTGTGTGTGTGTGTCATTATTATTTTATCAGCACATCTGGAGCATTTTTAATGATGCAGGATCTTAAACCTCTGATTCTATTTTGAGACATCATGGCCGCCCAGAATGGTGACTTGAGTGTGAGTGTGCCCAGTTTGCGGCGCTGACAGGAAGTAATGCTGCAGGCTGTAGGCCCCGCCCACTCTGTCCACTTGTTATGGCGCTTTTCCACGACACAGTTCCAGCTTGGCTCCGTTTGATTCAGTTAATTCTGGGAGACGAGAGACATGTCTGCTGGACTGAACGGAAAAACAAACAAACCAAGTGAAACGGGACCCACTCGACAGGTTTCTATGGCGATGGCGTATTGTTTACAGTAAATAAAATGGGTTTGTGGTGACCAATCAGAGGACGGCACTCTGTCACATGTTTGTTACCAGCTCGGCTCGCTTGGAACCTGGACAGAACTAAAAAAAAAGAGCAGTGGCTAGCGCTGTCGCCTCATCGAGGTCTCCGGTTCGATTCCTGTGGGGTTTTCATACTCCCCCCCGTGTCTGTGTGGGTTCTCTCCAGGTACTCCAGCTTCCTCCCATCTCTGAATCACCCGTAGGTGTGAATGGTTGTCCGAATTGTATCGGCCACCAGTCATGAGTCGGGGGAAAGGAAGGGACGTGTGGACAAAAAGCCCCAATTTATCTTCTTTCTTCTTCAGCACAAACACCACTCGTTGTTCTTATAGGATGACCTGTAACAAACTTAAAAGCATGACTCAGCACTTTCTCTGTCTCCTCGGCGCCGGGCGGAGGAGAAGTGCTAATTGACAGGATATGAATGGAACTGTGGGACAGCGTGGCATCAATGGCACGTGGACGAATGGGAGTTGGTTCCATCGTGAGCAAGTGGAGCATTGCTGTGGAAATCGGTCGGCTGTCACCCAACCCCCACCCGCCCCCACCCACCCCCGGTCTCTTCGTACACACAACAGATTTGTGAACGCGCGGCGCTCAGGAGCGGCGCCAGCTGAGGTAACAGCAGCGAGCGTCTGGCAATTTCACTCATCTTCCAATTCACCAAAATTCCCCCGACGCTTGATTTCACACAACGTAAACAGAGCAAATTGTTATTGTCACACTCGTCCTCTCCTCTACCCTGCTGCACAGTCCCTGCCTGCTTTTATCCAGATGTAGTAGGTGCTTGGAAAACCAACCTGCCTCTTTCGTGCTCTTTTCCTGGGCCGTGGTGTTTTCTTTTAAATGATCATCATCATTATTATGCTTATTATTATTATTTTTCCTCTCTTCTCTCTTCTCATCTCTGACGTTGGTCAGTTTCAGAGACTTGCGGTGACACAGCCCTGGAAGTGACAGGCGAAGCTCTGAGTTATCTCTGCCTCATAAATTCCACACTGCTCCAGATAATTTATGAGGGGGGTGGGGGGGTTGTGTATGTAAGAGCGACAGCGTACCCGTCCGCTTCGTAGTTGATTCATCCACACTGAATTTACTCTTATATTTACTGTTTCTGTTTTTGCTGTTTGTTTGTTTGTTTGTGTGTCTGTTAGCTAAATAACTCAAAAAGTTGTGAACATGTTTGAATGAAATGTTGAGTAAACGCTGCTAATGGACCAGGACCAGATGATTAAATGTTGGTGGTGTTCTAGAACCATCTGGATCCAGGAATCTGTTGAAGGATTCTTCCTCATTTTCACCATCTGTGTCTAGAACTCCACAACAGCAGCAGTGGACTGTCTCTGTGGCCCAGTGGTTAGTGGGTCTGTCTGTTAACACAAAGGTCGGGGGTTGGAGCCCACCCAGACTATTAGTGACAAAGTCATGTTTTGATGAGATCAAATTAATGTAGGATTGTAAACGTTGGGTGGAAATGAGCTGATTGGAGGAGTCCTGAGCTCTATGAGTAATTTTCTCGTTGTTCCTTTCATTCCCACTCTGAATGATTTTAACCCCCCCACACACACACACTCCCCCTCCCCGTTCTCTGTCTGTCTTTCTCCCGTTCTCAGCCTGTATTTTTCACTCTGCTCTTATTTGTTCTGTCCGGATTATTAAAGATAAAAGAGCAAACTAATAGATCTTGTACGGCGCGTCTACTTCTTTACGATGGAGAGGCCTTCACGGTGAGGTATTCCGCCATCAGCAAAGGTCATCAGCTCCCCTGATTGTGCTGCACAAGCACGAGGCGGGACCAGGAGGCAAGGCGGCTCTGACATCAGTAATCATTCTTCACGCATATTTCTGCACGAGGGAGGTTAAAAGTCTGTGTCGGGAACTTTTTGCCTCATAGATAGACGAGACGAGAAAATCATGAGCAGAGGCCACTTTTTATGCACCACAATGTAGAGGGAGTTCCAAAGGCACCGATGATCGGATGTTCTTTACTTCGTTTGAAGTTTGTCTTTCCTGAATCTCCTGCGTGACCATTAGTGTTGTCGTCAAGACGACCGAACCCAAGTCAAGACCAAAGCCAGAACCTCCTCAGACCTTGAGACCGAATCATTCAGCATAAGAAGTCTAATCATCACCTGGCTCAACATGTATTATTCAAAAGCAGGAACAGTGTTTTTAAACAAGAGAATGTGACTCATGATGAAACTTTAAGAAGGGAAGCACATTGAACAGGATGAGATCTTCTCTAAAGTGAGCTGAATTTATGGTTCCTGTTCGTAGCCTTTACGAGTCCTACGCCGCTGTGAGCGTTTATGTTTTTGCATCTATCTGTGTCACTGCATTGAATCCCGTTGCCTGTGTTCTGGCTTCTCTGACGCAGAAACATAAAGGAGGCGTTATGTGTAACCTCAATGCGTCTAGGCATCGCAAAAGAAAGAAATAGGACCTGAAAACTACAGAATCAAATAAAACCACACTCACACAGATGGTCAGAGAAACAAAAAAAGAAACAACATTTTTAATTTTAATTTTGGTGGACAGGAAAAATATGGAAAGTTAACATGGGAACTCCCATTCAAAACAATTTTAAAAATACTTGATTCTTAATCACTTGCAATGAATTAGACTGATATAGAATGGACATATCTACGAACCTGACAAGATTCGTGAGGATCAGATCCAGATTACACATTTGGCAGATTCTGTCAGTCAAAGTTCAGTGTTTTTAACATTGAAACGACCATTTACAGCACATAATTAACCATAAATCGGTGAGAGTGTGTCTGATATCTTTGATAATTGGCTGCTTATTGTAGCACACTAACCCCAATAATTCCACCACTTTTGTCAGGATTCGGGATCTAAGAGCTGGAACAGAATATTGGGTGAAATCATATGGGTGGATAGGAGCTGCTTGGTGCAGATGTGTTTTTCTAGTGTCGTATGTATTCTTTTGCGTATGTGTGTCTTCTCCGTTTGTGTCTGAGCAGCGGAGCACGCACCTTGTGCACGGGCCTAGAGCCGCATTCATTTTGGTCACTGGCTCGTTTGCTTGCTGCATCTAACTATCAGAGCATCATCATTTTAGACCGACACACCCAGTTCATTTGCCAGTTGCTAACGGAATGACAATCAGGCCTCAAGACGTTGAAAATGTCTTGACACCAAGACCGATCTGTAGTTCGACAACATCTCCGGCAACCATCACCTTTTCTCCGCTGTCAACGGACGGGGTGAGTCTTTGCGGGGGAAAACCAGCCCTTCAGAGACAGAGCTGGTTGATGTGCAGCCCTCTGTGTCCTTCAGAATTACTCACACACTCTTCATGGGAGCTCCAGGGGTTTAGGAGCTGCACGTCAGCGGCGTGCTGCTGTTTGAAGAATGCCCTATAGGTTCAGCGTGGCGGCGTGTATCAGCGAACGTATTCCAAACTCTGGTGTCAGCGCACCTGCTTATTGCTGTGGCATACCTTTGTCGTTTTAACGAGACAGGACGCACAATGGAAGCAGACAAGGCTCCTTCACGGGGGAGTTAATCTAATCTACTCCTGCTCGTCTTGGACATTCGCTGTCACTGACACGCCAGCGTCATCTCCAATAAAACAGGTGAAGGCAGAGCACGTCGACGGCGCCTCTGCAGGTAACTGGGGCTGGCACTCGTATGGGCTTTCATGTTCATCCTCCCCAGGTTCCTCCTGCTTGTTGAGCAGGAGCATTCGCGCTCAATTTGGGTTCTTGCTTTTGTTGTTGTTGTCTCCTCATTGTCAGAAAAGTGTGATGCTTCCTGACAAGAGAGGTTTCCAAAAATATGTGCAAAGTCCTGGTTGCATTGTACGTTTGTTTTAGGCTTCAAGAAGCAGGTTAACGTACCTTCTCCATCGTTCCGCCGTATGTGTGGCGGTGTATCGCACAGGTGAACAAGTCAGCGATTCAAGTGCTCAGCGGCAGGTTATTTCCTCTGAACCAGGGCCCTTGTTTAATGGTAATTGTAGCAATTAGCATGTGAATGAGGTAGGGATTGGATAATAGAACTAAGATAAATATTGATGTTAATTCACAGTGGAGGAGTGGAGTGAAAGGGGTTGGGGGCTGTGGGGGGTTGTACAAGTTCTTGTAAATCCATCCTGAGCTCTCATTTGCATGTATTAATACAGGGGCAATTACAACCTCCAAATAATAATAATAATAATAATAAAAGCCACAATGCTACAATAAATCAATTACTCTTCGAAGGTGACAATGTCATACCAGGAGAAAACTGAGTTTTTTTGCCCCCTGTGTTATTTACTCTGGTACCTAAACCAGTAACCAGCTGCTGGGAAGGTTAAATGACATCCATCAGCTGTCAGGCAGCCGACCCAGGGACGAACCTTTTCATTTTGACTTTGTAATAACTGCGGCTTCACTCACAAAATGAGACGAATGACCTTGCATGGGTCCATCGGCTCCCCAAAGCTCTCATCACAGGTGTATAACATGTGATGCCACTGTGTCATTTTCTCCACAGAGACGTACTTTTCTCATTGGGGGAGGAGGGGCCGTTGATGGGAACGTGTATTTCTGATGAGCGATTGCTCAAACGGGAGAAGTGATGCAGTAGGGGTGTAAATCACCACCTTCATCACGATACCACATTGTATACGTATTATATCAAGTGTCACCATTGGATTCGATTTTTGTAAACCTATGAAATGGTGCCTGTGATACTCGTCCCTCTTTTGGAATTGTTGTTAAATGTTAGTGGAAAGAAACTGGTCAAAGCTGGTGTGCAGGCGTCTGGCACTGTAACATTAGCGTTGGCATGCGGGTCAACACGGCCAACTTTGTTGTGTTTCCCCGAGTGTTTCAACTCACTCACATTGTTTGCATACGGCGCGTGCTCTGTCTGAGGATACGTCTTTCCTCCTCCATCCCAAATATTTCCAGACTCATTCCTGAGAGGAGAGTGGATTTCCTCTTCGTCCTCTTCCATGTAGCTAGCTAGGACCCATGACATGCTTCACGGGCGGTGTGGCAGCGGCGCTCTTACCCTGGATTTACACCGGCTGCGTGTGCGTTGCGTCTCCGCTCCGTTTTTGCTCCGTCAGCGCGCTCCGTCCATTTACACCGGATGCGTTTCTACTGCGTCGCGGCTCCGGTCCGTCAGTCACGTGACCGACGAGTTCGCGCGGTGAAAACACGTATAATCGCGCGAAACTTCATGTATGTGTGATAAATCCAGGAAGAAACACAAGTGTGTTTGACTTTTTTTTCGGTGTTTTGTGCTTTTACCATGGGAAAGTAGCTCGTTAGTAAATAAATACTCTTAATAAATGTACTGTGTTTAAAGTACTGATGAAATAGTGTGAAATACGATCTGGCGTCAACGTCGAGCGTTTTATTGTGAAAAGTAACCGGATATTTATTTTGTTTCTGTGTTGGACTTCCTGCCCCGCTCGATGGATTTTGTGCCAGATTTATGCGTCTCAGCTCCGGCATCCGTCAGAAATAGAACCTCTGCGTATTTTCGACGCAGCGCTCCGGACTGACGGAGCTGAGACGGATCGGAGACGCAACGCAACGCAGTCGGTGTAAATGGACACATTGATTAGAATGGAAACGTATTTGATCCGGCGCCGTGCCGGATCGGAGACGCAACGCACACGCAGTCGGTGTAAATCCAGGGTTACACGGAAATGGTGAAACAGACGTGCTCTGTGTTAATCTTTAAGATGATATAGATGGACGTTTTCATTTTGCGTCAATGTCATCACATCATTAATCAGTGAATCGATGTAATCGATGTATCGTTACACCCCTTTGATGCAGGTAGCTGTGGTCCAGGTGTTGGTTCTTGAGCAGTTGTCAGGGGGGAAGTAAAAAAAAAAAAAAGAAGAAGAAGAAGAAAAAAACTCCTGGAAGGCAGTGGCCATCTGCACATCAAGATGTTTCTGCAAATCAGCAAATGTGTGGCCGATGGGCCTTCTCCCTCCACCCCCCGACACACAAACGAGACGTTACCATCGTACGCCCACTTGGAAAAAAAACATTCACATCAGCCGCATTCTTCCACTCACCCCCTTCATCCTGTCTGCTGTTTCTGAAAGAAAAATGCAAGAGAAAGAGCGCAGTGCCAGCAGCGGGCGGGCGGACGGGCGGACGGCGGGGAAAACCTCATTTCTTCCAGCGTGCTGCAGCTAGCGGGTTATTGAGGTGGCTGTAATTTGATAAGGAGAGGAAACTCAATGGACTGTGAGCAAGTCAGCAGTTTGAGGCCAGTCACATTTGTGATGTGATGTGGAGGTGGCAGTGGTGATAGTCAGAGGGAGCGGGGGGGGGGGGGGGGGAAAAAAA
>CAAKHB010001118.1:18348-29318 GCA_901007665.1 Aeoliscus strigatus
GGGGGGGGGGGGGGGGGGGGGGTTCCAGCGCGGCTCCTCTCAGCACGGCTCTACCCGGCTTTAATGCGTTTCCGCGGTTTAAAAAAAAAACCCACTGTCGTGGTCGTTTTGCGCAGCCGGCGCCGTGACGTCAGAACCCACATGGAAGAGGTCACGAACTGTGAATGGAAAAGAACCTGAACGGAACCAAACCAAGACGAGCGGAGCCGGAACTGCTGGAGCTGTCCTCTGTCTCTGTCCCTGATGTCCCCTCGTCCTTGTCCCCAGGATGAACAAAGTGCCATGCTGATCCTGAAGCGCCACCTGGTCCTCAAGCAGGCCGTGGATGATTATGCCGACTCCATTCAGAAGCTGTCCGACCGCGCGCAGAGGATGTTGGCGGACGACCACCCCAACGGGTCTGTGGTAGTCTGTGCACCTGTTCATGTCCGCCCCGAGCCGGCTGCTCGCTCACTCCTGATCTCGCCGGCAGTGAGGACGTCATCAGGCGACAGAGCCAGGTGGACAAGCAGTACGCGGGGCTGAGGGAGCTGGCAGAGGAGCGCAGGAAGAAGCTGGACCACACCTACCACCACTTCCTGCTCAGCCGCGAGGTCGAGGACCTGGAGCACTGGATCTCCGAGAGAGACATAGTTGCTTCCTCCCAGGAGATGGGCAAAGACCTGGACCACGTCACCGTAAGATTACATGTACACGTGGCCTACACACCGTAGAAGGCCGGAAACAAACTGTCTCAAACTGTGGTTTCCTTCTTTTGTTTGTTCATTTATTTACAAATCATTTTAAAATACAAATACAATTAACATGTGCTCAGGACGGTTCGATAGAAACAGTCAAACGGTGCAGTGGGGCTCCCCAGACGCCGTCTGTGGCTGATGAACAGTCTGAACCCCTTTCACAGCTTTTAAGGGACAAGTTCAGGGAGTTTGCGCGGGAGACGGGGATGGTGGGTCAGGAGCGAGTGGACCTGGTCAACCAGACGATCGACGAGCTGATCGACGCCGGCCACAGCGATGCAGCCGCCATGGCGGAGTGGAAGGACAACATCAACGAGAGCTGGGCCGATCTGCTGGAGCTGATCGACACCCGCACCCAGCTCCTCACGGCCTCTTACGAACTGCTCAAGTACGGACGCCGCGGCGACGTGATTGTCGAGGTGGTGACGCTCCATCACCTGGGGATTGTCAGACGGAGTGTGTTTTTTCTTGAAGGTACTTCGATGACGGGAAAGAGCTGGTCGCTCAGATCCAGGAGAAGCAGAAAGAGCTGCCCGAGGACGTGGGAGAGGACTTCAGCAAGGCAGAGTCCTTCCACAGAATGCACGCTGCATTTGAGAGAGACATCACCGCTCTCGGCACACAGGTACGACATCAGCCTGACATCTGCAGGGGTCAAAGGGCACGTTGGGATTGGTCCTGTGGGCCGGGGTAGGAGTGCTCCAATATTCACCCTGTGAGTGTGTGAACTCAGACAGCCTCTCAGACTCTCTGACCAATGAGCAAACGCTCCTCTCAGGTCCAACAGTTTCAGGAAATGGCAGCGAGGCTTCACGCCCAGTACGCAGGGGACCGAGCAGCGGCCATCCAGGCCACGGAGAGAGAGGTTTTAGAGGCGTGGAAAGGTCTCCTGGACGCCTGCGACGGCCGCAGGGCGCAACTGGTGGACACAGCCGAGAAGTTCCGCTTCTTCACGATGGTCCGAGACCTGATGGCGTGGATGGAGAGCATCATCCAACAGATAGAGACTCAGGAGAAGCCGAGGTGAGACAGTTTACTGAAAGGACAAAGACTGCTGCTTTCTAAATGGAAAGAAGCTATTTTTAACATAATAACGATAATGACGATGATAATAACGATACACTTTATTTTGTACACCACCATTCATACCAATCTACAGCTCAAAGTGCTTTACGACAAAGATAGATAAATCATTTTTTTATCGCCCAACAGAAATTCACAAAAGTGAAAAAAACATTTTTCAAAAAACACGTTTTTTAAAAAAAAAAAATCTATATTTTCCAAACTAACTAATAACAATAATAATCATATTAATAATAAACTTTATTTTTATACCATGTTTCATACCAACCTACAGCTCAAATACTTTACATTAAAAGAATTAAACTACGAATTAAATAAAAATAATATCAAAAGAAGAGCAGTATCGCAGAGGTGAAGCTTTGTCTTAAAAAACATATAAAGAGAAGAGAAATGTGATGGATTGGGAAAAAAACCTGTTCATTAAACGTGCAATAATCGTTTGGAGACAAGTCATACTTCATGATAATCGGTGCATCGATATTAACCATCCAATTGGGTCTCCAGTGCTGCAGTACCAGTTCTGACCACTAGATGTCGATAAACCTCACACTCGTCTCCTTTGCAACAGGGACGTCTCCTCTGTGGAGCTCCTGCAGAAGTACCACCAGGGGATCCGCTCAGAGATCGAGGCCAGGGGGGCCAAGTTCTCCGACTGCACGGACCTCGGGAAGGTTCTGCTGACACGCAAACACCGAGACTCAGCTGAGGTGAGACTCATCCGCCTCAAACTGCTGCTTTCATCACATCTAATGACTTTTCTGGGTTTGTTCTTGTCCGTCACAATGGAGCCAGTTGGATGGCCATGAAGGAAGAAAAAGAACTGAAATGAGCAGTTGACCCCGCATTGAATTCAATAGACGGTTAATCACCTCACAATAGTCATTCTTAGAGGATAACAGCGAGATTGGGGGACGAGATGTGTAATAACGCAGATATTAACTTGTCAGATCAAAGAGAAGCTGGTGCAGCTGACGGAGAAGAGAAAGGAGATGATGTTCAAGTGGGATGACAGATGGGACTGGCTCCGGCTCCGTGAGTAGACCCTCACCCGGCCACCTCCGTTATTTATTTATGACAAGACTGAATGTGAAAGCTGGAGCTGGTACAAACCTTTGACTCTGGCAGTTTGTCCTTCAAAACATGTCTACTGTTTAAAAGGATTCAGAGATGACGGGTGGTCTCTGCTTTCATCAGACGGGATCAAACATCCGGATTTGTCTTTTATGGATCAGGATTCATTTTTATTATGAAGATATGATCAGATTGTTGTGTGAAGCTCTTCCTCCTCTTCAGTGTCACGTGTCGTCCACTTGGACCACAATGTTACATGTCATGACTAATGATAAACAGAAGAGCCCCAAAGACAAACAGTGAGTCGTCAACTGAGGCTGTAATTAAAGGATTTGATCTCGACACATTTCAGATTTAAGAAAACGGACATGTTTCATGTTTATTAGATATTTTCACCACGAGTCTTTAAACCCTCAGCACCATTCTCCTTCCTTCTGTCTTGTCTGACATGTTGAGAGCCATTCTTCATGATCAAAGTTTTTTGCTGTTAAATTTCAAAAACTCTCTCTCTCTCTCTCTCTCTCTCTCCTCCAGTGCTGGAGGTGTGTCAGTTTGCCCGTGACGCCTCGGTGGCCGAGGCCTGGCTGATCGCTCAGGAACCCTACGTGACCAGCAAAGACCTGGGGCACTCGGTGGACGACGTGGAGAAACTGCTGAAGAGGCACGAGGCTTTTGAAAAATCGACCGCCACGTGGGAAGAACGCTTCTGTGCTCTGGAGCGCTTCACTACGGTATGTTGTCTGTTCTCCATCCTGGACGTTTGAAACGTGTGTGTGTGTGTGTGTGTGTGTGTGTGTGTGACCGGTCGGTGACTCTGCTGTGTTGCAGCTGGAGTTGTTGGAGTTGAGGAAGCAGCAACAGGATGTGGAGCAGTTTATTAAAGAAGAGCAGCGCTCGGATAAAGACAGCAGGTACGTGTGTGTGTGTGTGTGTGTGTGTGTGTGTGTCACTCCAGAAAGAACAACATGAAAACCTTCAGTCCACGTCCATGAAATCATTTTGTTTCTATAAAAGGCTGAAAACACCCAGTAAGTGACCGTCACAATGCTTCACAGCAGGAAGTCACAGAATGTACAAACCAAGACACCACATCACTGACGTGACTGGAGACTCACAATGAGTAAAAATCACCTCAGGTGACGGCGAGTTCAACGACAAAACCACTAAATGAGAAAACAAGCAGGAGGATAACGGGACACACGGTTTCATCCAAGTTGGGAAGTTAAATTAGTGTAGTTGGAACTTTCACTAACTGCACATTTTCTTGCTTTTGTGCGTCAAGCTCTTCCCTCATTGTGTTCTCGTCAGGTCCACGTTCCCTCTCATCTTTTCTTCTGCTGCTGCTGCTGCGTCTCATTTATGGAAACTCAGTCCTGGAATACGTGTTTTCCTTCCTACGTCGTTAGTGTGTTCAGATAAAATTGGGTCCAAACTCAGCTGTACCTGCTGCCATGGAGGCTGAAGCTTCCAGAGCGGTGTTGGCTCGTGTTGTCATGGTTACGGATGCGTAGCAGGCTGAATTTAGAATGGTGATTAAACTTGAACTACGTGTGCAATAGACAGTTTTAACGCTCACCTGCTCGACAATCAGGAGAGAGTATCCATCCGTATCACCGTATAAATTGAGGTATTAAACTGTATAAAATGTCAGTGAACACCTGGAACGTGTGTTTGTGTGTGTGTGCCCGTGTAAATACTTTACTCACATCGTCCAGATGCAACATTTTTTCCTGACGATGTTTCCTTTCCGCAGCAGGAGAGAGGACACCGGCTTCGTGGAGGAATCGTCGCAGATCTACACGGCTGAGGAGCCGACTCTGGTGGGTACCGACTCAGCCCCCCGTCCTCTCAGCGTGCTCGCGTGTGACCTCTCCGCTCAGAGGGTCAGAGTACAATCAGCCTCCTCTGTGCTGTGTTCCCTCTGACACTTGAATTTAAAAGACTCTTTGAAATGAATTACATTTGGTTTGGAGAGAATAAATCGAGGACACAGGCTGACAGGCGTGATTCTCCTCCAGTCCGGTGCAGCTGAGCCCAGTTCAGGCCTGCTGGAGGGGGAGCCGGGGGACTCCACGGTGCCCATCATGTCCGAGATGAGGGAGAGTGGGTCTCTGGAGCTGGAGCCCTCTGTGTCACTGGTGACGCCAAAGGAACCAGAACGGGCCGCCACCCTGCCCCTGGATCCGGTCCGAGTGCAGGCGGTGCTGCAGGAGGGCACGCTGGGCCGCAAGCACGACGTGGAGGGTTCAGGGAAGAAGGCTTCCAATAGGTGGGTGACGGGTCCACTCACCCAGTCAGGGGCTGAAAAGATCTTTGTAGTCAGATTCATAATACTTTAACACTGGGAGACATCATGCTAAGGTATTCTTATGAACTTGTGTTTTTTTAAAAAAGTCATGTTATATGTTTTTATGGCAGAAAAAAATGCTATAGCCTTGTGTTTTTTCACAAAAAACGTCCTGCTATATGTTTCTTTGAAGTACAAATATACACTGGATCAGGCACACATGAAGGTACCGTCAAAGAAAGGACCACAGGGCAACTCATAAAACAAACTTTAGATAACTGACAAACGAAAACATCACAACATCTCAGGCCAGTTCTAACATCAGACAACTAACAAAAATAAACGACAGATGTAAACAAGATCAAACAGTCAAACAGAAGAGCCTGCACAGCACCCAGCCTCTCAGAGAACCCACGGAGCACCAGCAGGAACAAAGCAGACACAGGGCACCAACTGGAAGGCCGATCCCTCCGCCAAGTGGAACGAACGTGACGACACGGCACAACAAACCTGGAACTACTGCCCAGGGCCTTCGCAGAACACACAGACACACAGACACAAAAAAGAAGTCATGCTGTAACCTCACGTTTCTCCACAAAAAAAAAAAGGTCAGGCTTTGCATTCGGTTCTTTCTAGATAAAACAATCATGCTATAATGTTATTTTTTTCTGTATAAAAACATAAAGTTAATAGCATGACTTTTTTCTGGAGGAAATGTGAGGCTTCAACATGACTTTTTCTTTCCCGTGAAAAATAGTCATGCGGTAACCTAGTCCTGGTTGAAGACGTATGAAGTGTCTCTGTAAACAAATCACAAATGAACGCTCGTGTCTCGTGATGGCGTCCTGTTGACCTGATTTGCGTTCTGGGAATCAGTGACCTTCAACTCCTTCAACTGCCTTCATGTCTCAGGTCGTGGAACAACTTGTACTGTGTGCTGAGACCCGGTCAGCTCTCGGCCCATAAGGACGCCAAGAGCTTCGGCCACGGACTCACGTACCACGGCGAGGATCCGCTGTCCCTCGGCAACGCCACCTGGGAGGTCCTCACCAACTACAAGAAGAAAAAACATGTCGCCAAGCTACGGTGAGAACATCCTACTCAACACGACCAGGAACAAATCAGGGAAGAAAAAAAACATCCATCCAAAAAATGTCCAGCACATCCAGCAGGATGTAGTTTCATAGTTTGGAGAAAAAAAAAAAAACGCTACAGCTTTTGCAAACCGACACACACTGAAGTCCTGTACGACGTAATTAGACAATAATTCCTGCTCTCAACATTTCTCTTCAGCAGGATGTAATTTCCTGGATTACGGACAATCTGCTCTGGGGAAACGACGCTGTTTATTCTGTTTTAATGGTCCAAACAACCAGACATTCGGTGTCATTTCCCTTTTCTCTCTTTCAGTCTGGCCGACGGCAGCGAGTATTTGTTCCAGTGTAAAGACGAGGTGAGTTTGGACCATTTGGGCTGTTTGTGAATTATCTGACAGCGTGTTTAGAGGTGGCTTCATCTTCACCTCGACCCAGACAAACACCGCCCCCACACACACACACCCACCCAAGGAGGCACTTGTCCCTCTGTAAGCTCTTTGTGTTGTCTCGCAGGAGGAGCTCCAGCGCTGGAGCCGGGCCATGGACCAGGCTGTTCAGCCCCTGGCAGCAGAGGAGGCCCCGGGGCCCTCGGGGGCCAAAACCCACAGCCTGCCCCCGTCGGCCTCAGCTGCCCCCCCGGAGCCCAGCTCGGCCAAGAAGGACAAGGAGAAGAAGTTCAGCCGCTTCGCCAAGAAGAAGTGAGCGGAGCCTGGCAGAACGGCGAAAGCAGTGTACATCAGTCAGAGCGAAGCTTTATACATTTTATATACATACATACATATATATATATATTTTGTGAGAATTGACCATAAACGTAGGATAAGACCTCACTTGTTTGCTTGTATTTAAGCAGAAACTCATTAAATTAAAGCACAGGAATGCTCCTTTTACACTCAACCAAAGAAACGCTTTGCTTTGTTACTTTTTTTTTTTTTTTCTCCCTCCGGTGGAGTGTGTTTGTTTGATTTTGGCGACGTACGATGTCAAAGGCGTGTGAGGAACCCGAGTACTTCTGTGAATCCTGCCTTAGAAAATGGTTGTGAACTGTAATACTGTGCGGGTTGACGTCGGAGTGCTACTCGTACAGCTCGAGTGAGCTGAAGAGGCTCCAAGGAGCTTTGTAAAGACGTGGTGGTGACGCCGCGCTGCACAGTGCGCACACACACACAGACACAAGCACAAACAAACTGCTCTATGCACTGTGACGGGTTTGACTGAGAATTCACTTCATGCCGTCACCATGTGTTGGAGTTTAGCATTTCCAAACCAAACTGTGGCAGAAGCTTCTTTTTTTTGTGAATTATATTCAACACTCATATCTATCTTAACATATATACAGAATATATCTACAGATGCATGTTTGAACTTAGTTTGATATGGTGCTATTGTGATATTCTCGATTCCAAACAGGGACAGAGGTTTTCAAAGGGGGAGGGTTTCTTACAGGTGGATGAAGGATTTGATTATTCAGTGTATGGTAGCTCAAACGTACAAGACGAACCACACAATCGCCACGGTTTGGCAGCTGGTTGATATCGGACTCCTATGGCGTCATATTTGTGCCACAGTCCTGAGCGAGCAGTACGGGTTCTGTGCCGACCACGCTCGCTCAAGCTGGCGGCGCAGTCTTACAAATGTGCCACGCAGTCAGCCAGTCGGAGAACAACACAAACTTCATTTTACCTGAAACGTTTGGATAGTAGTAGGAGGTTTCATCAAAAGCTTCACAAACAACATGTAGTCATGACGTACCTGAAGCTGTGGCCTACATACGTAGGTAGGTTGGTTCCGTCATGTCCGGTGGCTGGAAATCATACATTTCCTCTTTTTGGGGATTGGGAGTGTGTGCAGCAGTCAGCCAGCGCCTCCTACTGCTCATTCTGGAATGTGGCACAGATATAACGCCATAGACTCCTGACGAAACGTAGCAAACACCTGATTGATCGTCTGACGAGAGCTTTGCCCGACTTTGAAAACCCCTGATCAAGACCAACGTGACCTGCCTCACTCCTCCTCATCAGCTGCTGTCAGGTTGTAGAAACCTTTCAGGCTCAATCAGGAACGTCTGACAGTGAGAGCGGAAGACGAGCCACCTGCCGGTCGCGTGCGATGGATCTTTACAGTAGCATTTAGATAAAGCTGAGGGACGGTGTCTATTCTATACCAGAATTTAATGTCCATTTTTAATCCCGATTTGGAGGTTTGTTTCTTCCAGGAAGGTGGAGGCTCTCTCACACGCACACACACACACTCAGCCGGCCGTCTTGCCTTGTCCACTATGGGTGCCCTGCCCCTGAAATACACCTCGAGAAACCCTGTTTAGACCAGTAAACGACAAACCAGTTCAAGGGCCCGATCTAGAAACAGCTTTACTGAAAATCCAGTTTGTTCATCCTGAGATGAAGGAAAATTGTACATTTTCTGTTCTAGTTTCACATGAACTAATAGAACTGAAATTTCTGCAGGTTTTCTCTTGTCAGGATGAACAAACTCAGGATTTTAGCTAATCCTGCTCTCTGGAACGGGCCCCAGCTCTCTTGTCCAGATTATCTACATGAACAAAGCAACCAATCAGTGATCTTCTCAACAGGAATTGCAGAAATACATGTCACCAGTAGTTGTGCCTCGGAATGGTTTTGGAGACTTGTTTTTTTTCTTTACCACACTATCGGTGTTCATCCACACGGCCTCAAACTTCATCCACCCCTTCCTACTTGCCTTGTTTGTCCGGTGGTTTTTAATCTGCATTTTGTACTCAAGCTATGTAAAAATACCCCAAAAATGTTGACAGGAATAACAAGTGCATTTTGAGAGAATAAACTTTAAAATAAACTGCTGAAACCATCCAGGTTGTGTTCCATCGTGTTCCTTGTCTACATTTGTGAAATTCTGCTTTTAATAGAAATAGTAGATCATGAAAACAGCGCAATGAAATTCATGAATAGATTTATGAAGTAGAAACAATTGAACAAAGGCAGACAAGAAGAAAATGCTAGTTTTACTTTGTTGAACAGTCGCCCGTTATAAACCAAGTTAATTTCAGATGAGACAAACGTGTTCAGTACAGATGAAACTACTGTATTTACATTCCAGAGAACAAACAGCTCGAGGGCAGCGAGGTCGTCTCAGGCCGCGCTAATTAGATCTCAGCTGACGAGGACCATCACTTACAGCAGCATGAAGCCCTGAACAGCAGCTCGTTCCAATCTTCACTAACTCAATCGGCGTCTGCCGACAGTGCACGCACACCAGCCTTCAGCACCAATGGGACAAAGATGCACACAAAGGAGATTTTCAGCATATTTTATTGCTTTATTACTGGCCAATTTCACGCACGGAAGCCAACCTCTGCCTGCCAAGTCCATCGGCGTCGACTCCCTTAAACACTCGCTTACATGTCAACTTTTGCCTCCTGCTGCCAGCGACAACCGTCAGCCACCAACGCTTCCAAACACTGACTATTTACAAACAGACCGTTAGCGACACAACGGCTGTTACAACACAACTATTGACCGCCGTGGGCCCAGGGGGCGCCGCGTGTTATTCCCACAGTGAAAATCACCATCAACATTTGTTTTCACAGACTGCACAATTATCACTTTTGAGGAAATTGATTTTCTGGATATTTACTGGTGTCGGCACCCCGCTGAAGCTGAGTGTTAACGTCTCTATTCACCAGGAGGAAATGAGACGGACAGAGCGGCTGCAGGCAGTTCATTAACAGCTCCGGCAGGTTCCAGTATTCACTGCATCAACCTGGAGGATGTTTACAGACCCTCTGTCACATTGGAAGGAAACGTGATCTTCAGTTGTAAAAGCAGATCGGTGGTCGTTTTAGAAAACATCACAGCTTTAACCCTGGAGTTCCTATTTGTGTTGTTCAGTTACCCACTGTTCATGGGTCTGGTGGACCCGCTGCATTTTGGGGTCTTTAATTTGACACAATCAAACAATTTCACATAAAATGAGCCAAGGCCAGTGAGACATTATATCCATCATATCATCTTTTGATAAAAAATGAAACGGGTTCCGCAGACCCAGACTTAAATGTGAAATGGCATACGGCGTATGACGGGGTGGGAAGGTAAACTTTATTCACAAGTCAATTCTGCGAAAGAATAATTAAATAAGCACATATTCTAAATTATACACATACAATAATTACATGGTCAACCAATTAGTTTCAGATTGAAGTACGATTGTTTCTGACCTTGATTAAACTGTCTCAGCACAGGACCAGCGGCAGAGTCACGGACATGTTCCAGAACGTTCACCTCATCCCCACAAACACCGGGTTTGGATTCTCCACTAAACACGACAGTGAAAATGGGACAACAAGTGTCTGACCTGTGACACACTTCTCTTCCTGCGACTGTGATGAATTACAGCAGAGTATTTGGTATCAAACAGCAGCGAGCGGCGGTCGGACACTTGGTCTTTGGTTCCGTTTCTGATGCTGCTTCTCCAGAGTTCAATAAGACTACGGACACATGATGGTCGCCGGGCCGGGGAGCCGATAAACTACCGATGTTAGTTTCTTCTCGTTACCTTGGTGCACTGAGGCACTCTGCTGGAAACAACATTCTTCCTGATTCGTTCTGTGTGTGTGTGTGTGTGTGTGTGTGTGTGTGTGTGTGTGTGTGTGTGTGTATGTGTGTGTGCGCTATGGAAATGCATGTCAGCTCTGCATTTTGT
>CAAKHB010001118.1:36886-54803 GCA_901007665.1 Aeoliscus strigatus
AGCCAGTAGGAAACAGGACATTAGAGGTAATTTGGGAGCAGAGACTCTTCAGATGTTTTTGAAGTTTCTCTCCCATCCAGATTATGGTAACTTGTATGTTTGCTCAAAGACGTGGCATCTTCAGTTCATCCTCACCATCTTCGAGCTTTCAAGTTCAAGTAAGAAGCCAGGGAACGACCGAAAACCGAGGTGGAAATTTGCTCTTATTTAGCTTCATACACTCAGATGATTTCTTCTTGAATTCTTTTTGGTGTGACAGTATAGGCATTAAAATTCCAGCTTTGGTCAGTCTGTACTATTTTGTAAGTGAGTTAATGCAAAAAGAATCAGGATGAAAGCGATGAAATCCGTTTGATTTTAATGAGGCACCATCACAGTTAAATGACACACACACTTCTCACCTCACTTGATTGTGTTTATGACTGGAATGAACAGTCTAGTTAGCACATCACCCACTAATGAGGCTCCTCATCAGAATTTACAGGCACATGTTGGGTCGGCAGACAGGTGGGCGGAAAAAGTAAAGTAAAAACCAACAAACACGAGCAGCCAGATTAGTGTGATTAATGTGTTTTGGCATGAAGTCTGTGGGACTACAGGACGAACGAGTGACCTCCAAAAAAACAGAGTTCCTCATTTGGGTGTTTTGATGATGGTGATGCAAGCACGTTCTAACATGTCGGCCCAGAAGTGTTCATCCAGTTCATTCAGTTTCATCCAGGAAAAGACCAATCCCATCAGGATAGACATGTTTCTAACAACTTAAACAAACTATGTCAGCAAAATGTGCTGCTGGGCTGTGCTCAGTCATTGTGAGGCTTCCTTGGGTTGTGAGAAAGGCACAAAAGAAATCAAAATGTTTATATTATTATTAGGATCAAATTGTTCCTTAACAGAAGATCCAGTTCCTCAGGGATAAGTTCTGTTCTCTTATGATAAAACACATCTCACATTTTATTTGCTTGACTTTCAACTGACTTCTGGATGTTTTTGCCACCATTCATGTGTCATTTTTAAGTATTGTTTCCATGTCAATAAGTTTGGACAGGTTTTTAAATCCATGTGAAACGACTTAAACTAAAGACCAAAGGTTTAGCTGAGGTACATTACTGAGTTACAGCCCTCATGTGACTGCTGTTCACAACTGACAACTGAGTCCACATTTGACTGTTCAGTACATTCAGCAAAACTTTGACTTCACAGTCTTTCAGAGTAACAGCTGAGCACACAGGTCCAAACTATGATGTGAATATAATGATGGAGGACGTCCTCAAATACTGCTGTACACAATCTAATGAGTTATCAGGATGAAAGCTAATAGAAGCAGTGACACTAAATGTACTAAATGTATTTTTTAGGTTCAGACATGGAGGAAACTACCGACTGAAGCTCCACCCTCCTTCCCTTCCTTTCCTCCACATTTCCATTAGAGTGGCATTTTCCTGTTTTGCAAATAACCTCTGAACTTTAAATGTCCCTTTCAAACTTGCAGCGATGACACATTCTGAGAAAGAACAAAACAGGGAAATGGATAATCTACTTTGCAGACAGTTCACAAGATGTAATGCTAGAAAACAAGGGTTGACTGCAGCTGATTATTGAACCAAACACTGATGTGAGTTTACTTCTGCCACACCAGTCTGGAATATGGGACAGATGGCAGAGTAGAAGTGCATGATCAAATTATTAGTAAAATGATATTTTTATAAAATATACTAATATATTATTCTTATAACAATACTGTCGCCCTAGATTAATGAGACGTTTGACAATCCAACTGAATCTCACGATTTATTTCAAAAATTAATGGGTGTGAATGTCACCAAGCAGCAAGCTCATTTGAAAGATAAAATGCAAACGTTCAGTGGCTGGAAAAATTCAAATTAATTTTAATTTGGGGAGAAGAAAGCTGACAAGGGCACAGTTGTACAAAAGAAACTGATGTTGACTCTTTGCACTGTGAAAAACATGATGTCAGAGCTCCAGGAACACACCAAAACAACAACGTGACGCTCATGGAAAAAACCCCACCGCAGATGATAGTTGACTCAGGTTTGCCCCTGTAACTTAATTAATACACCTCATTGAAAAGAATTTGACATTGAGCAGCAATGACCCTGACATTCACACGGATAGATGTACAAGGTCTACTATCTATTTTCTGAGGTGTAATGCAAAGGTAAGAGCATGGGTAGTATAACAAATTACTAATGAGAACCAAATAAGCGAAACCATCTTTATGAGGTTGTACTCCTCCATGTTTGCTGGTGGTAATAATAATAATAATAACAATAATCACAATAATAATTACATCCCTGGTCAACAGCACCTATATTGGTAACTACAGATTACAGGAAATTAGGAATACTTTGCTCATATGCTGTACACTTCAGAAATACCAAGCAGACCTAACTTGTCAAGACTACTAAACGGATTATACATGACAGTGAAGAAGATCTTCATAAAGCTCAAACATGATTCAGAAAATCAGACAAGAAACACATTGACTACTAGTATTTTAGCTCCATGTGACAATCAGCAAACAGCCGATTCACCAAAAAAATATTTGACTTAATAATATCAAGATGGACAAACCTATTCATGATGTCTTGGCTGTATTTTCTTCACCAACAAGCTCCAAGAGTCTCATGTCCTACAGGGAAACTTTTCTTGTTCTTCTACCCAAACCTGTTCCACCAGATCACAACACTGACGTCTTGACTTATCCCAACCATGGTGTTCACGTCCTTCATCCCCATTCAGAGACAGGGACCATGTTTGTTTCTTCAGCCTGTCCTGGTTACTGGGACAGTGTGGACAGGGGACTGACTGATGGTGCTCATAAACAAAAGGGCTGGAATACTGTTCACCGCAAACCTGACTCATCTTTACAGAGCATTCATCACAAAAAAAAAAACAAAAAAACGTCGCCCCCTTTTCTACCACTTCTGCCAGTCATCATGCCTCAAATGTGACAGAGTAAGAGCTCATTACTGATTTCTAGCGTGTTACGTCATATCTAAACAGATGCCGTAGAGCAAAATAGTGGTCACTTAATAAACAGGTGACGTTAAATGACAAATATGAAAGTTTTGGCCATAGTACGTGAACAACATTCATAGTTTGAGCAGACTCGGGAAATGGTGTCATGTAGTTGCAAACTATGTGGAACAGTTAAACAAAGTAGATGATAGTTTCCTTACATTGTGCGAGTTGTTGCAGTTCTCAGCGAAGTGTCGTTAAACTAGCTGCTGTGCTAGTTTGCTAGTTGGCTAGTTCCGCTTTCATGACAAATGCCTAATGCCACCACCCAAACGACTCTTCTGGGTGGAAAAGGCATCGCAGATATTCATCAAGGCAGTCAATACTTACAGGTAAACCTCCTTGTTCCGCAAAATGAGCTCACAACTCCTCCTTCTTCGCGGTATGTGAGTTTGGCGCTGACAACTTCTGGATTCCTTCACTTTTCGAGCGTCTGCCCCGAAAGTAGTAGAATGTCGCGTGGTGCGTTTAGGTGCCCTCGGACATGTTGGAAAGTGTGAGCGCATCCACATGAGTAGTACGGGAAAACAAATTGAAACGTTTTGTGTATATATATATAAATCAAATGTACATAAATCATAAATAAAGTGTTATTAGCGAAATAACACACACAAAGAAAGGGTGTTAAACTGAAGTAAATATGAAAGTAATAAAAGATGTGACCGGAGTCAGACCTTGACACACAAATCCACACACAAACACACACACACGCGATATATATACTTTAACACTTTAATTACGCTGTTGGCTTCGAAATTACCTCTTATCTGCTTATCTGATTCTGATTCTAAATTGCCAGCCTTCAGAGTAGTGTTTTGTTCGGTGAGCATATGAACGTCCCACATGATGGGACGCATGTCCTGTCATCTGACTCCAGAGAAAAAGATCCGCTGCTCGTTTCCCCCACATGAGTGCAGCATTTACCCTTCACCTAGACCTTCCCCTTGCCCCTCCACCCCTGTCTTAGTATTTTGTATGACACGCACGCACACGCACGCACACCCACACACACTCTTGTTCTGAGTTGCATTGGATCTCCTGTTTTCCTATTTTATTTTTAAAGGCAATCTGCTTATCATTCCCCCTGTTGGCTCACCTGCAGTCAAACACCTCCGAGCAGGGCATTTTGTAACAGCTCCAAATTTGCACAGGGGATGCTCCCACGCCGCCCCTGCCGAACTGCACCTGGGCCTGAACGGTGCCCAGCTCCATGTATCTTTTATAGAGTCTACATAGCATTCATTATTCAGCAATAACACATGGTCCATCTGGACTCCTGTGAGTGTGCGTCCAAGCATTGGTGCGTGGTCCACAGTTAACTTTCCTGCTGTGCCATTTCACGCCACATCCAACAGTGCTTGAAGAGCATTAGAATTAGTATTTCCTCTGTAACTACAACTAAGGTATTGTTGTGTGAGAGACAGAGACAAGGTGAGGACGGAGGGTGGAAAGTGAAAGAATAGAAAGAGAGGCAGATTAAGTGAATGTTTAATAGTGACTACAGATGGCACGTTCAGGATCAAGCTCTTTCATCATGCTGTTCCTCATTAATAGAGATGGGAGTGCTGCCCTAATTCCATAATTCCTAAATCATGCCTGTTAGTTGAATATGAGGAGACAAAAGCACACAGCAGAGAGAAGAATAGCGTCGCCTATAGCCTAATACAAATGTCTGTCACCGCGAGGAGGCAACAGCGGAGCAGCCATCTGCATTCGCTGGCTGCTGCCAAAACAAACATCATATAGGCCAAATTTATTTCCCAGCAATTGTTGTTCCTCATGCATGTCAGCCAATGAAAACCACCAAGATAATCAAAAGATTAATGTGTTCTGGAGGGGTATACATGTGGGGATCTACTGCATTGCAAATGTGCCTGCATGCTTGTGTGTCACTGCCCAGATTGGCGGTTTCTCATGATTTCACATCTGCTCATTTCTGGCTGCTGCAAAACACATCCATCTTTCCATCACACCAGGAAGTCAGACATCAGAAGGTTGTTCAAGGCCTCGCTTGATCAGGCTTAATTTTACATGCGGCTAATTCCGCCGATACCTGATACTTGTCAGGAAGTAGAAATGGCTGACCAAGCGTGCGTCTCCATATTCAGAGATAATTTAATTCTCCTGTCTCCTTTCACTGGGATCTGGTCTGTACTTTCAGTTCAGCTCTCATATGAAGCAATTTGATGAAAACTAGAGACATCAATAGCCATTTAGCCTGCGTTGCACAGGGGGGCCAAACATGGCGAGCTAAGGTTCATCTATTATTCATGTGCCTGCATATTTTTTCACCCCAAAAACATCTATGATATTCTTCTTCTTCTTCTTTTTTTTTTTTTTTTACAACAAGCTGCCAAAAAGAGAGAGCCAGTGGTTTCTAATAAAGTTTTTAAATCAGGGCCGATAAATGTTTTAAGCCAGCTCTGGCCGTTACAAGGTCCATCGGGGAGGGAAAGTGTCTATTGTCTACCTGTCTGTTCATGTCTGCATCTGATGAGCTCAAAGACGAGAGGAAAAGGTTCACATTCAGATTTTCAGATCAGGATGCCTGGTTCAAAGTTCACCTGAGATGTGATGGACACATCCAAGGCGGTGAGGTTCTTCTAAAGTAAACTGAGGCTCTTTTCCCCAAGCACCAGTACCAGAAATCTGTACCACATTTATTCAAATCCTACACTGGAACAAAAATGGGATCAATAAAATGTTGACTTGACTGCATGATATCATTTTCAAATACATTAATGCAATATTTCTGTTTACCCGCTGCTCCCGCATGGCATGTTGAGCTCCATCCAGAGATAAATCTGAGAGGTTGAAATGCGTTTTACGAGGGAATAATGAAAAAAATCCAAGCATTGATTTTATTATCTTCTCCCTGATCTTTGAAAATATTTGTTCTCTCTATCAAACACTCTATTTTGTCGCGTTGGACCTTGAACAGCCGTTTTAATGAAACCATCAGATAAGGGATGGGAATTGGCCAGTCGAGGCTGTTATTGATCAATTCTGCTCATCAATCCGCTTCTTTATTGAATTCTTTCTGATCCCTGCTCCATTTTCACAGTTGGACAGAGCACTAGATCTACACGCTTTTAGCCTCTACGCAAATACAACCTTTCTTTAACATCATATCATCGCTCTCCGCCGAACCTGCAGCTTGTGGGTCAAGATGTTACACAGGCGTTAAAGACACAGACATCAGGTTTCCTTCAGGAGCGGCAGCCGAGCCTTGGATCGTTTGTTCCTCTCCGCTGTGACTCCTTATTGTTGCAGGTTTGCGGCAGCATAGACACACATACTTGATGCCAAAGTGAAGAAACTTTGAGGTGATGAACTCAGAGGTGTGAGATTCAACTCATTCATTAGTTTCCCATCACTACACCTGATGTGTAGGTGAAAAGGGAGACAAAGACAATACAAAGATCTGCATCAGTAATGCAACAAGTAAGTGTATATATGGAATTCAATTGAGTAAACACGGTATTTTGGCATGTGAAATGTTACAGAAATGAAAGTATTCATAGTAGCAGTACCTTGACATTGCTCCAGAATACATACTTAAAAGTGAACGTTTTTAATTATGTCCCATCACTGGGAGGTGGAAACTGATGGAAACGAGAGAGGAAAGACTATCAGCCAATCCGGGCTCCTTCCTGTCAGCGGTTCAGATTAGCTGTCACATCGCTGAGAGAGAAGCAGTTGAAGATTGGGGAGAGCGATTTCATCTGAATAATTTCATGCTTTGACTGGAAGAGCTCAATGCTCACTGTCCCAAAACTTTGACGTCAAAGGTGGAAAGACCCACTTGCAGTCAAACACATGAATGCAATAATCTGTCCCTCGGGATGAGAAAGGGAAGGCGGGGGCCACGCTGGAATTCATTTCAGTGAAGAAACTCCCAAGTTGTTTTTCAAGTAGACAAAAAGACAATCTTTATTTGTGTGTTTCTCTCCTTGCTCTGTGTTTACCGACTGACTTTAATGAATGAGGTCAGCTTCCACAAAAACACCACAAACAGAAAAGGAGACAAAACTCATACATGACGCGCAGACCTGGAGGCATCCTACCACTACCGACCATGGATCACAAACCAGAGAAGAAGAAGAAGGATAGAAGGACAGCATCAGTGGAATAGAAGAGGAGAAGACACGTTTTTTTTAATCTTCCACAGGCTATGCCCCATCACTGCATCCCACACAGGAGTAATTAACAGTGACTTTAAATGCTACAAAAATAAGATGAAACAGGGAAGGAAGTGCTTCCCCTTGTTTGTGTTTCTGTGTGTGTGTGTGTGTGTGTTTCTTTGTACATGTTCATGCCATGTCTGTAAATGTCTATCTGCGTGTGCTTTTCTACATATGTCTGTAAGTGTGTGTGTGTGTGTATCTGTACATGTGTGTATGCATGTGTGTGCTCACAGTGCTTACTCATTATGTTCACCTCCCAACATGAAAGAAGTCCCATGACACACGCACACGTTCTCTCCCTCCTCTGCTCGCTCCGTCTCTCTTTTTGCTTTCCCCTGTAGAGTCCGTGGATGCTCCCACCACTGTCTCACAGGAGAGGTTATCAAAGACTGCATGTTTGTGTATGTGTGTGTGTGTCTGTATGTGTGTGTGTGTGTGTCCATGCGCATATGTGTGCTTTTGTGACGCTACCACACACGCCTCATTTGCCACAGTTTATGCGCTTCCGTTTCCTGGTGTAAACGACTCAGACCCAGGACCGGTTTCAGTCCGCGTTTACGTCCATGCTGATTCGGCGGGGGCTGATTTCCAGTCAGTTTCGCCCAGTGGGTCCATTTGTCTCCTGGCCCGAGCTAATCCATCAACAACTAAAAAGCCAGACAGGAGAAACCGTGTGAGGAGAGAGGGTGAATTTTTTCCGTTTGATGTCCGAAAAGTCTCAGGGAGAGCGAGCGAGCGGTTGCAGGGTGCGTCTGATTTTTTTTTTTTTCCCCATGAAAAAATATATCATCATTACAAACAAGATTGATCTGAAGGTTTCACAGTGGTCATGCAACTTGAGTGTCGCCTCCTTTTCTCACCTGTTCGGCCCTCGCAGCCGCTAACCCGCCCACACCTTTACCCCCAAAGAACCCAGACCCATTCATCCTGCCAGTCCGAGAGAAGGTACCGTTAAGTGACCACAGTCGTCATAATACAGAAAGACAAAGAGGTGGGTGACCAGTGGTACATTCATACATGAGAAAGTCATGGTTCCAAAAGTCACCCGACCTAATCGACAGTGCTGACAACGCCTGTGCAGAGCAGGCTGTGATAAATGCTTTGTTTAGAAACATGAACAAGACAAAACACAATCCCACCTGGAAATATACACCTCACCAAACCCACCCAGAACACCCCCCCGACTCTGCCCTGGCACCGTCGAAGGCTATGGTTAGACTTGTCATTAGACGCCGACATTCCCATGAAGCTACAGTGGAAATACAAACACATATAACATTACATTTCCCATATTTATTTAAATCTGTGCCTGCATTGTTTCCCTCGTTCCTTTCTGCAACAGGTCAGACCTTCTCGCTTCTCCCGTATCTATAAATTGTCTCCTTTTCTCCTTGCAGCTAGAATTTGTCCCTGTAGTATAGAATTCCAATCAGAATGCAAGCTCGGCCACTTCCAATTCTTGCTTCGGGAATGGGATCGCAATGTGAGGAAAATCCAATCCAAACCTTTTAAAAGGTTTATCTTTTAATAAATCCTGCCATGATCGGATGATAGGAATTGCACTAGAATGACAAGTTTAATCATAGCCGTGGCTACATCCACCCCATCAGTGGCCAATTGTCAATAGTCAAATCCAAAGGACCTCCTGATTCCAGAGCAGAGACATTTTCCCCCCTGTGACTCAGCTGAGAGGTGCAACACATCTGTTCCACCCAGATTCAGGGGATCAGAGATGAGGGGCAGTTTCCCCGACAGCTCCAGACCCAATTATCTTCAGCCAGGCATTGGGAAGGGTGTCATCACAGCCATGGAGGGATGCAGAGGGCGACTTGTAGTGGGTGGGTGGGTCAGGGTGGTTGGTGGTCATATAGAGGTGAAGTGGGAAAGGGGGAGGGACGGAGACAGAGGGCTTCCCTGAGGGGTGGTGAAGTCAGAGGGACAGCCAGCACAACCCAGTAACCCAGGTCGGGAGCTCCAGGAAGCGTGGTAATGGGTCACAGCCAGGAGAGGAGTCCCAGGAGCAGGGGGGGCAGAAGGGCTAACGGGGCCATGGACCCCGGCCTCCAGCTTGGACCTCCGTCAGTCAGGAACGGCTCTGGAGAGTCATATCCCGACCCATCTGAAACAGAGAGACCAGAGAAACGCGACAAAATATCTGAAGACAGAAGGATGCAGAGACAACGTGAATGAATGGAGAGAAAGAGAGATGGAGTGGTGGCAAACAACAAACCGCTCGTCCCCCACCAGCTGGGAAAACGAGAGAAGACGGCAGAAATGGCAGTATGAAGACAAGGGGGGAGGAGGGAGGAGGGAGGAGGAGAAGACGACAGAAACTGAGCTCTGCAGGGGGTTTAACCAACCTAATTACAGTTTAATCACAGAGACTCAGAATCTGGAGCAGCTGACACACACTCGCACACCAAGACACAAGAAACACACACATACACACACACACACACACACAGCCGCTCAGAGCTCACTCCAGCGAGGACGTTTCACAGATGAGATGGGTTGGGATGAGATGGGTTGCAGTGTCAGACAGATTAATGCCACAACAGAAAACTCCAGGAAGACTGGCAGCGATGACAGACTAAAATAATATATGTTGTTTCAGTAATTACGGAGGAGGAGTGACTTTCCTCCCCCGCCATCGACAAGACGTGGATTGATCTGAGCCTGGAAAGCTCGCGAAGGCTCGCGCTCATCCTTTTTACCACGTTCTTCAAAGCTGTGTCATTATCCAGGGAGACTACACAGATTTGATTTTATAGTCGAGGCTTTGCTGCAAAACTCATGAGACAGAATTTCCCATTGACAACAGAGACAGGTTGATTTTTTTCATCCATACATATATATTCCAAGTGCGGCATGATGCAATGTGATCCCCACGTCTGCCACTCAGTTATTTTTAAACGACACTAAGGTGAGCCAGCCAGGCACATTTCGCGCAGCAATCGATGATGGAGCTATTTCCGAAAGTGTCTGCCCACTTTTCATATAGACTGTCGTGTAGCAGCGGAGTCGTGCTTCATAAAGACAATTTGATTTAAAAGTACGAGGAGTCTATTGGATTACGCCTGCGCTGTAAGCCACAGGTTTATTATTAGATTGCTCTCTTGTTTCTTATGAGCAAATCCAGTGAGCCGAGTGATGCTGAGGCTTGGTGACAATTTTTCAGAGAGCACGTTCCGCCTGCTCTCGTTCTGCAAGGACAGAAGGTCTCGCTCACACCCTGGGTGATGTGATGTGAATTGATGTGGGCCACGTATGCCACTTTGTACGTGCGTGCTCGTGCATATGTGCCCACACCCAAGTGTGAGACGCTGTTAAACTGTCTATCAGACCCTTTTGTTCAACCATCATTGTGCTTTGATTGCTGCCGTTTGCATGCATGTTTAAGTGTGTGTGTGTGTGTGTGTAGTTAGAGCGTGACTTACCTGGAGGTCTGACATACACCTTCAGCTTTAGACACGCCCGCCCCACATGGTTTGGGTGAGGAGACGCTGTAAAAGGCAAAGGGATTAAAAGAGGATTAGTTGAGAGATAAAGCTACGTGTGTGGCTGATTTTTTCATGAAGTAATAGAGAACTTTTATTACACATTTCATGATGTTCTGAGGAGCATAGTGTTTATTAGTTTTGTGACGCTGTGGCCAACATCTCAGGATAAGATTAGAATCACTATGGCTGTTTATGTTCTAATTTGAGTGTGTGAATGACTCTGGGTAGGTCGATGTAGGTACAATCATGGGCGTCAGTTTGGTTTGATGTGTTCCCACCGTCCCCCCTGAATTCGATACCTGTGGGTGTCATACGCCAGGTATCCACTGTAACCCCATCTGACTGAGCTGTGTTAATGTGTAAAATGAAAAGAAATAAAAAGATTAGAATCACTTGACTGAAAACCCTAAAACACACCCGGCGGCTGCCGCTTACCACGCTGCATACTGCATACCACCATCCACATGAGCATTATGGTTTATTTTCAGTCAATCCTGCCGCTATAAATACTCACAGCTCCAAATGTGTATTAGTATACTGCTGAAAATAATATTCAGTTTTCTAAAACAAACAAACAAAAAACCCCAATAATGTGCTAATGTGCAAATGATGGCACTACATATTACACACGTCCACTGTACATTTTGTACAGAGGACGTCTAAAAAAAGGTAATAAAAGGAAAGTCATTCATTCATTCATTCATTCATCATATTACGCTCCAGGTTACAGTTGTGCTGGAGCTGATCCCAGCTGTTAACCAACGGTAGGATACACCCTGGATGGGTTCTCAGTTCATCGCAGGGCCACATGAAGGACAGACAACCATTCACACTCGCATTCACACCTACGGGCAATTTAGGCCACGTCCACAAGGAGACCATCGGGAGTGTAAACGCACAGGTTTTGCATCATTTACGCCGATCGTCCAGACAGATCCGGCAAACGCAGAGGCTGAAAACGCACTCCTTTGAAAGCCGGTCTCAGGGTGAAGGAATTTGAATACGCAGAGAGATCACCAGGCTAGGAATCGAGCCTGGGACCTTCTCTCTATGGGGCGACAGTGCTAAGCACTGCACCACCATGTTGCAAAAACACGAAATGAGTTTATGAAAGTTAAAAGCAAATGCAAATTAAGTGGAAGGAAAGTTGAGGTTTGACACTGAGAAGACAGAAGATGAATGTTGCCAAAGTCATCCTTGTAATAAAGGTGTAACTATTACTACCGCCTGCTCTTAAACATATTTTAAATACATCTGTCAGTAAATGATGCACACTGACACATCTTTGTCCAATTTGCAATCCAGCCTAAGCTCTGACTGAAGGAACATAAATCAGCTAACAGCAAAACTCAGAAGACACCAAACCTCGACTTGGAGTATTTATAGTATTTATAGGGAGGCACGCAGACACACTGGCATGTACAGAAAAGAAGCAGTGAAAATAATTAGTCTGCAGACTTGATTCCCTGGAGGACGGCTTTGGACTGACAGAAAACATATGACTTCCTGTGCCATGAATATGCAGATTAACTAATTGTAACAGCAAAATACAACACAACCAGCAAAATGCATCAGGATAGGTCAGAACGTCTCTAAAGGAAGAGTTTCTTGTTTGAATCTCAACGTGGTGTACTCACTCATGAAGCCCATTACCTCCTTGACATGTACTGCTTCAAGCAATCGGAGGTTTTCTTACATTATTATTCTATATTATGTCTTTTCATTCTCTTGCAGCCATGTGCCACATGAAGAACATCAGGAAACATAAACACGTTGCTGAGGGATACGCTGTTCGCTGGGAATCAGTCACAGTCACATTCAAAGCTAAGGGGAATGCACACGTTTGAAATCAAGCCTGCCTCGACTGATTCTGGAAGTTCTTCTCGCCGTGAGGTGACATTGCTAACCAGCGAGCCGCTCCGCTGCGACAAAAAAAATGAGAAAAATGTTAAAAATTTGTGTGATTCAAACTTCAAAGAGTAAATTAAATTGAATCAGGGTTATTAGTCCCACTTCACTCTGATGTGAAATGGAGCCCAAGACCCCGAAGGACGTGGCGACCAAAGGTCCGGCCTCTCAGACGGGCACTAGGAAAAAGTCGAAAAGACGCCTGCTCCCCAGAGGAAGTCACAGTAGCCGGAGCCCAGAGTGACCCAAGAGAGGACCATCATCAAGATCCAGTGCGCGCAGGAAATAAATCTGACCCCCTCGGTGCCCTCTCTTTCAGCTCGCAACTCCTCCCTCCATCCATCCAGCTGCCCTTCACCTCTTCCTCCCTTCTGGCGCTCACAGTTCTTTGAATCCTCCGGCTCATGAAAGTGGATCGTGTCTCCTGTGCAGACAGGTATCTTTCTCCCGTCGTGTGTCTCATTCTGGCTTCCCTACTGTTTTACTGAAAAACGCTAACACTTGGGGAGAAGGGCTATAAGTGGATAGATCCCCCTCCCCCCATCTTTTTATCTCTCTCTCTGCACCCTTCGACAAATTCCACTTTTGTCGTTTTTGAAATGTCTTATCGGCTCTGTGAGTGCCTCGGTTTCCCAGCACATCCCCAATCCGACGTGTCCTGAAAACCCATTGAAGATCAGTCAGCCTCATCAAATGGCAGCTGGGAGAAGTAAAGGGGCGGGGCTGACCTGTCAACCTGTCAACCACATGACGAATGCACACACACACACACACACACACACACACACACACACACACACACACACACACACACACACACACACACACACACACACACACACACACACACACACACACACACACTCACACACACAAACACACTCACACACACACACACACACACACACACACACACACACACACACACACACACACACACACACACACACACACACACACACACTCACACACTCAAATCGGAGCATGTGTGACTGTTTCAGTGTGTTCATCTGCATGTCAGAGACAAAAATGTGTGTGTGGTTGTCAGTCAAAATGATGGACATGGCCTTTCACTGACTCACAATTGCTTGACAACGGACCCCACAAACAGCACCCCCACCCCGGAACACACACACACAGATACACACCACCCTCTCCCCTGAACACACAGATGACTCCAGATCCTGTGGAGTACCCGTTGTAGTCAGCAACTATACCACTCTGGAGGGTTCACTCGCCATCCTTACATGAGCCAGAAAACAAAAGTGTGCGTGTGTGTGTGTGTGTGTGTGTGTGTGTGTGTGTGTGTGTGTGTGTCACGACATGGAGTGACTGTTATCTTCACCTCTTTAATCCTCCAGCTCTCACCTGCTGTGTCTTTGTGAAAGTGAAGACAAAAGAGGAGGCAAATATTTTCAAATATACATTCTCAGCCATGACTTTGAGGCCATTACCCTTCTGTGTCACGACACTTTGGTTTTCAGTAATCAGAATACAGAGGAAGAGGACATGAAGGACAAAGCGTGATTGAGAGTAAAATCTGTGAGCTCTGACTCAGGTCACAAATTTTGTTGACATTCAATAAAGGCAGACAACAAACAAACCAAACCACAACAACATGAAACTCTGGTCCATATTTGAGGCTACACAAAGAACTGATTCCACAGTTAGTAAGGGAACCAGGTTTGGAAAAAAAAAGAACTGGAGCTGTATTTGTGGAAAAGGGGCTAAGTAAGTAGAAGTATTATAGCCGAGAGAAGCGACAAACTTTCGGTTTCTACAGAACACACTGTGTGTCACCAGAAAGTTTGAAGATTGAGGGAAAGATTCTGAAAGTCAATTTAATGTGCTTTTCTGTGATTACCACTGATCATGTACTAAACTGTCTGGACGCAGTGGATCTATCCCTCCTGTCTGGCACAGCGAGCAGCAGAAAACAATGTTTAAGAGTAATTTGAAGCTACTATTAGTCCTGCGCCTGCTGGGAGAATGATAGCCTCTTAACTCAGTGCAGGAACACGCTCTCAGGGGGCAGCGGCCATCTGTGACACTAATACATCACTTGTTGAAGTTTGGCGAAACATCAATACAACTAATAAAAAAAATGATTACCAACTACACCCGGTGACATTTTTACCACATTGCTGAGCGCTGAACGTTTATGATCTCAAAAGTGGCTGAGAGACACAGAAATAAATGCAGAGTGAAGAGGAGAAGGGGGGCCAGGTGAGAGATTCCATTCCTGTTTACACACACTTGTGAGAGCGTAAAGCGACATGGCGGCTGTGTTTGAAAACGCTCTCACTTTCTGTTGATTGCATATTTACTTATCATTTGCAAATGTATACTGGAAACACAGACACGCATACACCAACACCACAAACAGGCTGAATCTATACACAACACACACACACACTCACATACACACAGCCTCTCAGATAACCTACAGATGTAGTAGTACTCGTGTCCGGGTCTGAACTCGAAGCCCAGAGAGAAGGGAGTGAAGAGCTGGAACTTCTCTGAGAAGCGCAGGGGTCCGTCAGGACCGCTGGGGCGGTTGCACTCCCAGCGCTTGAAGCCGCGCATCCTGTGCTGACAGGAAGTGTAGCCCTCATGGTTGACCATGAAGAGGATGTAGCGCTCCATGCGTCCGTGGGATGGAGGACCCTCGTAGAAGGGGCAGTAGATGTCCAGGTAGTCATTGATGTTGACCGCCACCCGGTACTCTCCGTGCCAGAATCTGAAACACACAAACAAACAAGCCAATCACTTTTCTTTATTGAATAAATGTGATCAACACAGCTACGAAACCCAATCAGCATCCTCAAAGACGACAGACGCTCCTCAAGGACAATTCCAGCAATTTCTTTGTAGGAAAAACATCATCTCATTCAGAGCAGTTTGCAGCAAAAACACCCCGGAGGGTTGTCTGACGTGATTGACAAGACAAGGCCGTACAAATCAATAATAATCCCTTACGGCAAAACTCTGTAACTAATTCTATCTTAATAAAGCTTGGCGTGCCATGCTTCATTGGCATTAATAGCACGTTTGAAATATTTGCAGTCAGCGCAGTCAAAAGAAGCGGGTCATGTGATGATGGAGCACACGTTATTATCTAAGCGCCTGAAGCGGCGTACAGAGGCGGCTGCGCCGAACCTCCACTTAGTTCTGTAGACGTGCGGACCGATGAGTTTGACATGATGAATAGAAGTGGGTCAGAGGTTACTGGAGGAGAAATATTAGAACACACACAGACACACACACACACAGTGGACTATGTATGCCGGGAAAATTTTCCGTTCTATATTCCTTCTTCTGGCACGGCGTCAAAGTGCTGCTGAAGTCGCTGCAGGTAACATATGGAAACATGTCGGCTGGTGCTTGTCGGTGTCTCCTTATCCCTTTTCCAGCAGCCGCTGAAAATACTTTAATACACTGAAAACATCTCCTCCTACATATTTATGACCGGGAACCCGCGTTGCTTATGAACTGTTTGCATTCTTGAAGTCACTGGAGTGAAACAGTCTTTTCAGGCTTTTTGATTGTCAGCAAATCACACAAAAACTCCAAATCCAACATTTTGTCGGCAAGTGTCTCAAAACACCGGCTTGTCTGGTGCACATTTTTTCTCACTGAAAATGTTAATGGCAAAAAACATCCTTTTATGTGGAAAAAAATAAAAGGAATTTCAGGTGTTCTGGTGCTTTAATAATTGCAAAAGCTGTTTCTTGCAAAAGTAAATAGTAAAGTTAAAGAAAATATCAATTTCCCATCTTGTTTTAATGCTGGAGAATCTCACAGTCAGCATCTGATTTGACCGAGTTTTTCACAACACCCCTTCCACAATCTTTGCTCCTAATGTGCACATACAAGATAAAGTCATAATCTGAAAACCAATGCTATTAGAAATAGGCTGTTACATTTGTAGTCTGTCCTACAACCCCAACATAACCTTACTGCTTTCATTAGTATTTATTATTGATATGTGGAAAATGAGAAGTTTCCTTTGTGCTTCGCTTCATTCAAGATTAAAGATAAATCATTGACAACCGCTACTCGCAGGGTCGGACTTCATAATTTAGTTTCTGCAAAAATCCAGGTTGACTTTGCGACATTCTTCAGGAGGCCGTTTCTCGTTTCAAAGTCATTTAAAACTGAATCAGTGTAATACGCGCATATGTCTCGTCACTAAAATAATCTCTCACCATGGCGACAACCAGTTTAATTTCAAACGCGCCGTGTGGAGTGCGTTTAAAATTCAGCCACCGCACATGATCAAATCTTGTATCCTGACGCCCAGCATATCTGGGAGGAAGGCAAATATCTTCAATCAAATATAAACAAAGCCAATTGTTGGAGAATCTCAGACGGCGCCCGCGCAGATGGAGCTTTTTAAATAAATTCATCATTTTCCTCCCTCACCTTGGCAGTAATTGATTGACTGAAATGAAGACATTTCGGTCTAAGGACTTTTAGTTAGTTGGATATTTCGCTTTGGGACAAATTATCCCTATAACGGCGGTCCTCTCGCTCTCTCCCAGAGGGCAAATCAGGAAGTGAGTTAGATGTGAAATGAGTGCCTTCATGCTTCGGTGCCCGTTCAGAGCAGGTTTCACAGGTTCTAAAAGGATCCTTGAACAGATCATTTAGAGGCATTGATCCACTGGGGAGCCCCTCTCGGCTCTCTCTGCTCCCAATCAACTCTGATTAACAACGAAAGGGGAAAGGCAGCGGGAGAGACGCACGGAATGAGAATAAAAAGGACGGGGGAAAGAAGAACAGAGGGAGAGAGGCAGAGCGCGAGACGGGGAAGGCAAGGAAAACAGAAAGAGAGGAGGGGACAAAGGCAGTGTGAGGACAGAGAATAATGAGGTGGCATGAAATGGCAGTAAATAAAGCAGAAGGAAAGAAAGAAATGGAGGACAGATGGAGGAGGAGGAGGCTTTTTGGTCTTTCATTTCCATTTTGTTTTACTGTGTTTTTCCATCTGAGAAAAATGTGCTTTGCCTATTGATTGGGCACCGACACATTCATGGAGGACGACCACCTTATTATGCAGTGCTTTAAGCATGCAATGACGTGCGTCTGTGTGCGTGCGTGTCTGGATCCGGTGCGTGTGTGTGTGTGTGTGTGGTTCATCGGTACCTTGGTTAAGTGGGTCTCGATGAGTGAGGATGCTCAATTCAAGAGGGGGCTAATATGCCAGGATACATTAGGTTGTAATAAGCTACTCAGAGCTCTGCCCTGCTCCTGTGACACTGTCTGCATTCCTAATAC